>CAKAJI010000140.1:0-112104 GCA_916610255.1 Lasioglossum lativentre | reverse complement strand
GATACACTGCATATTAATTTATATTATAAGGTATTTTCAAAGATACACTACAAATTACGATATGTTATAAGGTATTTTCAATGATACACTGCATATTACGTTATATTATAAGGTATTTTCAATGATACACTGCATATTACGATATGATATAAGGTATTTTCAATGATACACTGCATATTACGTTATATTATAAGGTATTTTCAATGATACACTGCATATTACGTTATATTATAAGGTATTTTCAATGATACACTGTATATTACGTTATATTACATGGTATTTTCTATGATACACTGCATATTACGTTATATTATAAGGTATTTTCAATGATACACTGCATATTACGTTATATTATAAGGTATTTTCAAAGATACACTACAAATTACGATATGTTATAAGGTATTTTCAATGATACACTTCATATTACGTTATATTATAAGGTATTTTCGATGATACACTTCATATTACGTTATATTATAAGGTATTTTCTATGATACACTGCATATTAGGATATGTTATAAGGTATTTTCAATGATACACTGCATATTACGTTATATTACATGGTATTTTCTATGATACACTGCATATTACGTTATATTATAAGGTATTTTCAATGATACACTGCATATTACGTTATATTATAAGGTATTTTCAATGATACACTGCATATTACGTTATATTATAAGGTATATTCAATGATACACTGCATATTACGTTATATTATAAGGTATTTTCAATGATACACTGCATATTACGTTATATTATAAGGTATTTTCAATGATACACTGTATATTACGTTATATTACATGGTATTTTCTATGATACACTGCATATTACGTTATATTATAAGGTATTTTCAATGATACACTGCATATTACGTTATATTATAAGGTATTTTCAAAGATACACTACAAATTACGATATGTTATAAGGTATTTTCAATGATACACTGCATATTACGTTATATTATAAGGTATTTTCAATGATACACTGCATATTACGATATGATATAAGGTATTTTCAATGATACACTGCATATTACGTTATATTATAAGGTATTTTCAATGATACACTGCATATTAAGTTATATTATAAGGTATTTTCAATGATACACTGTATATTACGTTATATTACATGGTATTTTCTATGATACACTGCATATTACGATATGATATAAGGTATTTTCAATGATACACTGCATATTACGTTATATTATAAGGTATTTTCAATGATACACTGCATATTAAGTTATATTATAAGGTATTTTCAATGATACACTGTATATTACGTTATATTACATGGTATTTTCTATGATACACTGCATATTACGTTATATTATAAGGTATTTTCAATGATACACTGCATATTACGTTATATTATAAGGTATTTTCAATGATACACTGTATATTACGTTATATTACATGGTATTTTCTATGATACACTGCATATTACGTTATATTATAAGGTATTTTCAATGATACACTGCATATTACGTTATATTAAAAGGTATTTTCAATGATACACTGTATATTACGTTATATTACATGGTATTTTCTATGATACACTGCATATTACGTTATATTATAAGGTATTTTCAATGATACACTGCATATTACGTTATATTATAAGGTATTTTCAATGAGAAACTACGATATATTAGAAGGTATTTTCAATGATACACTGCATATTACGTTATATTATAAGGTATTTTCAATGATACACTATATATTACGATATGATATACGGTATTTTCAATGATACACTGCATATTACGTTATATCGTAAGGTATTTTCAATGAGACACTGCATATTACGTTATATCGTAAGTTATTTTCAATGATACACTGCATATTACGTTATATTATAAGGTATTTTCAATGATACACTGCATATTACGTTATATTATAAGGTATTTTCAATGATACACAGGATATTACGCTATATTATAAGGTATTTTCAATGATACACTGCATATTACGTTATATTATAAGGTATTTTCAATTATAAACTACGTTATATCGTAAGGTATTTTCCATGATACACTGCATATTACGTTATATTATAAGGTATTTTCAATGATACACTGGATATTACGCTATATTATAAGGTATTTTCAAAGATACACTACAAATTACAAAGATACACTGGATATTACGCTATATTATAAGGTATTTTCAAGGATACACTACAAATTACGATATGTTATAAGGTATTTTCAATGGTACACTGCATATTACGTTATATTATAAGGTATTTTCAATGATACACTGCATATTACGTTATATTATAAGGTATTTTCAATGATAAACTACGATATATTAGAAGGTATTTTCAATGATACACTGCATATTACGTTATATTATAAGGTATTTTCAATGATACACTGCATATTACGTTATATTATAAGGTATTTTCAATGATACACTGCATATTACGTTATATTATAAGGTATATTCAATGATACACTGTATATTACGTTATATTATAAGGTATTTTCAATGATACACTGCATATTACGTTATATTATAAGGTATTTTCAATGATACACTGTATATTACGTTATATTACATGGTATTTTCTATGATACACTGCATATTACGTTATATTATAAGGTATTTTCAATGATACACTGCATATTACGTTATATTATAAGGTATTTTCAATGATACACTGCATATTACGTTATATTATAAGGTATTTTCAAAGATACACTACAAATTACGATATGTTATAAGGTATTTTCAATGATACACTGCATATTACGTTATATTATAAGGTATTTTCAATGATACACTGCATATTACGATATGATATAAGGTATTTTCAATGATACACTGCATATTACGTTATATTATAAGGTATTTTCAATGATACACTGCATATTAAGTTATATTATAAGGTATTTTCAATGATACACTGTATATTACGTTATATTACATGGTATTTTCTATGATACACTGCATATTACGATATGATATAAGGTATTTTCAATGATACACTGCATATTACGTTATATTATAAGGTATTTTCAATGATACACTGCATATTAAGTTATATTATAAGGTATTTTCAATGATACACTGTATATTACGTTATATTACATGGTATTTTCTATGATACACTGCATATTACGTTATATTATAAGGTATTTTCAATGATACACTGCATATTACGTTATATTATAAGGTATTTTCAATGATACACTGTATATTACGTTATATTACATGGTATTTTCTATGATACACTGCATATTACGTTATATTATAAGGTATTTTCAATGATACACTGCATATTACGTTATATTAAAAGGTATTTTCAATGATACACTGTATATTACGTTATATTACATGGTATTTTCTATGATACACTGCATATTACGTTATATTATAAGGTATTTTCAATGATACACTGCATATTACGTTATATTATAAGGTATTTTCAATGAGAAACTACGATATATTAGAAGGTATTTTCAATGATACACTGCATATTACGTTATATTATAAGGTATTTTCAATGATACACTATATATTACGATATGATATACGGTATTTTCAATGATACACTGCATATTACGTTATATCGTAAGGTATTTTCAATGAGACACTGCATATTACGTTATATTATAAGGTATTTTCAATGATACACAGGATATTACGCTATATTATAAGGTATTTTCAATGATACACTGCATATTACGTTATATTATAAGGTATTTTCAATTATAAACTACGTTATATCGTAAGGTATTTTCCATGATACACTGCATATTACGTTATATTATAAGGTATTTTCAATGATACACTGGATATTACGCTATATTATAAGGTATTTTCAAAGATACACTACAAATTACGATATGTTATAAGGTATTTTCAATGGTACACTGCATATTACGTTATATTATAAGGTATTTTCAATGATACACTGCATATTAAGTTATATTATAAGGTATTTTCAATTATAAACTACGTTATATCGTAAGGTATTTTCAATGATACACTGCATATTACGTTATATTATAAGGTATTTTCAATGATACACTGGATATTACGCTATATTATAAGGTATTTTCAAGGATACACTACAAATTACGATATGTTATAAGGTATTTTCAATGGTACACTGCATATTACGTTATATTATAAGGTATTTTCAATGATACACTGCATATTACGTTATATTATAAGGTATTTTCAATGATAAACTACGATATATTAGAAGGTATTTTCAATGATACACTGCATATTACGTTATATTATAAGGTATTTTCAATGATACACTGCATATTACGTTACATTATAAGGTATTTTCAATGATACACTGCATATTACGTTATATTATAAGGTATATTCAATGATACACTGTATATTACGTTATATTATAAGGTATTTTCAATGATACACTGCATATTACGTTATATTATAAGGTATTTTCAATGATACACTGTATATTACGTTATATTACATGGTATTTTCTATGATACACTGCATATTACGTTATATTATAAGGTATTTTCAATGATACACTGCATATTACGTTATATTATAAGGTATTTTCAAAGATACACTACAAATTACGATATGTTATAAGGTATTTTCAATGATACACTGCATATTACGCTATATTATAAGGTATTTTCAATGATAAACTACGATATATTAGAAGGTATTTTCAATGATACACTGCATATTACGTTATATTATAAGGTATTTTCAATGATACACTATATATTACGATATGATATACGGTATTTTCAATGATACACTGCATATTACGTTATATTATAAGGTATTTTCAATGATACACTGCATATTACGATATGTTATAAGGTATTTTCAATGATACACTGTATATTACGTTATATTACATGGTATTTTCTATGATACACTGCATATTACGTTATATTATAAGGTATTTTCAATGATACACTGCATATTACGTTATATTATAAGGTATTTTCAATGATACACTACAAATTACGATATGTTATAAGGTATTTTCAATGATACACTGCATATTACGTTATATTATATGGTATTTTCAATGATACACTGTATATTACGTTATATTACATGGTATTTTCTATGATACACTGCATATTACGTTATATTATAAGGTATTTTCAATGATACACTGCATATTACGTTATATTATAAGGTATTTTCAAAGATACACTACAAATTACGATATGTTATAAGGTATTTTCAATGATACACTGCATATTACGTTATATTATAAGGTATTTTCAATGATACACTGCATATTACGATATGTTTGAGGTATTTTCAATGATACACTGTATATTACGTTATATTATAAGGTATTTTCAATGATACACTGCATATTACGTTATATTATAAGGTATTTTCAATGAGAAACTACGATATATTAGAAGGTATTTTCAATGATACACTGCATATTACGTTATATTATAAGGTATTTTCAATGATACATTGTATATTACGTTATATTACATGGTATTTTCTATGATACACTGCATATTACGTTATATTATAAGGTATTTTCAATGATACACTGCATATTACGTTATATTATAAGGTATTTTCAATGATAAACTACGATATATTATAAGGTATTTTCAATGATACACTGCATATTACGTTATATTATAAGGTATTTTCAAAGATACACTACAAATTACGATATGTTATAAGGTATTTTCAATGATACACTGCATATTACGTTATATTATAAGGTATTTTCAATGATACACTGCATATTACGATATGATATAAGGTATTTTCAATGATACACTGTATATTACGTTATATTACATGGTATTTTCAATGATACACTGTATATTACGTTATATTACATGGTATTTTCTATGATACACTGCATATTACGTTATATTATAAGGTATTTTCAATGATAAACTACGATATATTAGAAGGTATTTTCAATGATACACTACGATATATTAGAAGGTATTTTCAATGATAAACTACGATATATTAGAAGGTATTTTCAATGATACACTGCATATTACGCTATATTATAAGGTATTTTCAATGATACACTGTATATTACGTTATATTACATGGTATTTTCTATGATACACTCCATATTACGATATATTATAAGGTATTTTCAATGATACACTGCATATTACGTTATATTATAAGGTATTTTCAAAGATACACTACAAATTACGATATGTTATAAGGTATTTTCAATGATACACTGCATATTACGTTATATTATAAGGTATTTTCAATGATACACTGCATATTACGATATGATATAAGGTATTTTCAATGATACACTGCATATTACGTTATATTATAAGGTATTTTCAATGATACAATGCATATTACGTTATATTATAAGGTATTTTCAATGATACACTGTATATTACGTTATATTACATGGTATTTTCTATGATACACTGCATATTACGTTATATTATAAGGTATTTTCAATGATACACTGCATATTACGTTATATTATAAGGTATTTTCAAAGATACACTACAAATTACGATATGTTATAAGGTATTTTCAATGATACACTTCATATTACGTTATATTATAAGGTATTTTCAATGATACACTTCATATTACGTTATATTATAAGGTATTTTCAAAGAAACACTACAAATTACGATATGTTATAAGGTATTTTCAATGATACACTGCATATTACGTTATATTATAAGGTATTTTCAATGATACACTGCATATTACGATATGATATAAGGTATTTTCAATGATACACTGCATAGTACGTTATATTATAAGGTATTTTCAATGATACACTGCATATTACGTTATATTATAAGGTATTTTCAATGATACACTGCATATTACGTTATATTATAAGGTATTTTCTATGATACACTGCATATTAGGATATGTTATAAGGTATTTTCAATGATACACTGCATATTACGTTATATTACATGGTATTTTCTATGATACACTGCATATTACGTTATATTATAAGGTATTTTCAATGATACACTGCATATTACGTTATATTATAAGGTATTTTCAATGATACACTGCATATTACGTTATATTATAAGGTATATTCAATGATACACTGCATATTACGTTATATTATAAGGTATTTTCAATGATACACTGCATATTACGTTATATTATAAGGTATTTTCAATGATACACTGTATATTACGTTATATTACATGGTATTTTCTATGATACACTGCATATTACGTTATATTATAAGGTATTTTCAATGATACACTGCATATTACGTTATATTATAAGGTATTTTCAAAGATACACTACAAATTACGATATGTTATAAGGTATTTTCAATGATACACTGCATATTACGTTATATTATAAGGTATTTTCAATGATACACTGCATATTACGATATGATATAAGGTATTTTCAATGATACACTGCATATTACGTTATATTATAAGGTATTTTCAATGATACACTGCATATTAAGTTATATTATAAGGTATTTTCAATGATACACTGTATATTACGTTATATTACATGGTATTTTCTATGATACACTGCATATTACGTTATATTATAAGGTATTTTCAATGATACACTGCATATTACGTTATATTATAAGGTATTTTCAATGATACACTGTATATTACGTTATATTACATGGTATTTTCTATGATACACTGCATATTACGTTATATTATAAGGTATTTTCAATGATACACTGCATATTACGTTATATTAAAAGGTATTTTCAATGATACACTGTATATTACGTTATATTACATGGTATTTTCTATGATACACTGCATATTACGTTATATTATAAGGTATTTTCAATGATACACTGCATATTACGTTATATTATAAGGTATTTTCAATGAGAAACTACGATATATTAGAAGGTATTTTCAATGATACACTGCATATTACGTTATATTATAAGGTATTTTCAATGATACACTATATATTACGATATGATATACGGTATTTTCAATGATACACTGCATATTACGTTATATCGTAAGGTATTTTCAATGAGACACTGCATATTACGTTATATCGTAAGTTATTTTCAATGATACACTGCATATTACGTTATATTATAAGGTATTTTCAATGATACACTGCATATTACGTTATATTATAAGGTATTTTCAATGATACACAGGATATTACGCTATATTATAAGGTATTTTCAATGATACACTGCATATTACGTTATATTATAAGGTATTTTCAATTATAAACTACGTTATATCGTAAGGTATTTTCCATGATACACTGCATATTACGTTATATTATAAGGTATTTTCAATGATACACTGGATATTACGCTATATTATAAGGTATTTTCAAAGATACACAACAAATTACGATATGTTATAAGGTATTTTCAATGGTACACTGCATATTACGTTATATTATAAGGTATTTTCAATGATACACTGCATATTACGTTATATTATAAGGTATTTTCAATTATAAACTACGTTATATCGTAAGGTATTTTCAATGATACACTGCATATTACGTTATATTATAAGGTATTTTCAATGATACACTGGATATTACGCTATATTATAAGGTATTTTCAAAGATACACTACAAATTACGCTATATTATAAGGTATTTTCAATGATAAACTACGATATATTAGAAGGTATTTTCAATGATACACTGCATATTACGTTATATTATAAGGTATTTTCAATGATACACTATATATTACGATATGATATACGGTATTTTCAATGATACACTGCATATTACGTTATATTATAAGGTATTTTCAATGATACACTGCATATTACGTTATATTATAAGGTATTTTCAATGATACACTACAAATTACGATATGTTATAAGGTATTTTCAATGATACACTGCATATTACGTTATATTATAAGGTATTTTCAATGATACACTGCATATTACGATATGATATAAGGTATTTTCAATGATACACTGCATATTACGTTATATTATAAGGTATTTTCAATGATACACTGCATATTAAGTTATATTATAAGGTATTTTCAATGATACACTGTATATTACGTTATATTACATGGTATTTTCTATGATACACTGCATATTACGTTATATTATAAGGTATTTTCAATGATACACTGCATATTACGTTATATTATAAGGTATTTTCAATGATACACTGTATATTACGTTATATTACATGGTATTTTCTATGATACACTGCATATTACGTTATATTATAAGGTATTTTCAATGATACACTGCATATTACGTTATATTAAAAGGTATTTTCAATGATACACTGTATATTACGTTATATTACATGGTATTTTCTATGATACACTGCATATTACGTTATATTATAAGGTATTTTCAATGATACACTGCATATTACGTTATATTATAAGGTATTTTCAATGAGAAACTACGATATATTAGAAGGTATTTTCAATGATACACTGCATATTACGTTATATTATAAGGTATTTTCAATGATACACTATATATTACGATATGATATACGGTATTTTCAATGATACACTGCATATTACGTTATATCGTAAGGTATTTTCAATGAGACACTGCATATTACGTTATATCGTAAGTTATTTTCAATGATACACTGCATATTACGTTATATTATAAGGTATTTTCAATGATACACTGCATATTACGTTATATTATAAGGTATTTTCTATGATACACTGCATATTAGGATATGTTATAAGGTATTTTCAATGATACACTGCATATTACGTTATATTACATGGTATTTTCTATGATACACTGCATATTACGTTATATTATAAGGTATTTTCAATGATACACTGCATATTACGTTATATTATAAGGTATTTTCAATGATACACTGCATATTACGTTATATTATAAGGTATATTCAATGATACACTGCATATTACGTTATATTATAAGGTATTTTCAATGATACACTGCATATTACGTTATATTATAAGGTATTTTCAATGATACACTGTATATTACGTTATATTACATGGTATTTTCTATGATACAATGCATATTACGTTATATTATAAGGTATTTTCAATGATACACTGCATATTACGTTATATTATAAGGTATTTTCAAAGATACACTACAAATTACGATATGTTATAAGGTATTTTCAATGATACACTGCATATTACGTTATATTATAAGGTATTTTCAATGATACACTGCATATTACGATATGATATAAGGTATTTTCAATGATACACTGCATATTACGTTATATTATAAGGTATTTTCAATGATACACTGCATATTACGATATGATATAAGGTATTTTCAATGATACACTGCATATTACGTTATATTATAAGGTATTTTCAATGATACACTGCATATTAAGTTATATTATAAGGTATTTTCAATGATACACTGTATATTACGTTATATTACATGGTATTTTCTATGATACACTGCATATTACGTTATATTATAAGGTATTTTCAATGATACACTGCATATTACGTTATATTATAAGGTATTTTCAATGATACACTGTATATTACGTTATATTACATGGTATTTTCTATGATACACTGCATATTACGTTATATTATAAGGTATTTTCAATGATACACTGCATATTACGTTATATTAAAAGGTATTTTCAATGATACACTGTATATTACGTTATATTACATGGTATTTTCTATGATACACTGCATATTACGTTATATTATAAGGTATTTTCAATGATACACTGCATATTACGTTATATTATAAGGTATTTTCAATGAGAAACTACGATATATTAGAAGGTATTTTCAATGATACACTGCATATTACGTTATATTATAAGGTATTTTCAATGATACACTATATATTACGATATGATATACGGTATTTTCAATGATACACTGCATATTACGTTATATCGTAAGGTATTTTCAATGAGACACTGCATATTACGTTATATCGTAAGTTATTTTCAATGATACACTGCATATTACGTTATATTATAAGGTATTTTCAATGATACACTGCATATTACGTTATATTATAAGGTATTTTCAATGATACACAGGATATTACGCTATATTATAAGGTATTTTCAATGATACACTGCATATTACGTTATATTATAAGGTATTTTCAATTATAAACTACGTTATATCGTAAGGTATTTTCCATGATACACTGCATATTACGTTATATTATAAGGTATTTTCAATGATACACTGGATATTACGCTATATTATAAGGTATTTTCAAAGATACACTACAAATTACGATATGTTATAAGGTATTTTCAATGGTACACTGCATATTACGTTATATTATAAGGTATTTTCAATGATACACTGCATATTACGTTATATTATAAGGTATTTTCAATTATAAACTACGTTATATCGTAAGGTATTTTCAATGATACACTGCATATTACGTTATATTATAAGGTATTTTCAATGATACACTGGATATTACGCTATATTATAAGGTATTTTCAAAGATACACTACAAATTACGATATGTTATAAGGTATTTTCAATGGTACACTGCATATTACGTTATATTATAAGGTATTTTCAATGATACACTGCATATTACGTTATATTATAAGGTATTTTCAATGATAAACTACGATATATTAGAAGGTATTTTCAATGATACACTGCATATTACGTTATATTATAAGGTATTTTCAATGATACACTGCATATTACGTTACATTATAAGGTATTTTCAATGATACACTGCATATTACGTTATATTATAAGGTATATTCAATGATACACTGCATATTACGTTATATTATAAGGTATTTTCAATGATACACTGCATATTACGTAATATTATAAGGTATTTTCAATGATACACTGTATATTACGTTATATTACATGGTATTTTCTATGATACACTGCATATTACGTTATATTATAAGGTATTTTCAATGATACACTGCATATTACGTTATATTATAAGGTATTTTCAAAGATACACTACAAATTACGATATGTTATAAGGTATTTTCAATGATACACTGCATATTACGCTATATTATAAGGTATTTTCAATGATAAACTACGATATATTAGAAGGTATTTTCAATGATACACTGCATATTACGATATGTTATAAGGTATTTTCAATGATACACTGTATATTACGTTATATTACATGGTATTTTCTATGATACACTGCATATTACGTTATATTATAAGGTATTTTCAATGATACACTGCATATTACGTTATATTATAAGGTATTTTCAATGATACACTACAAATTACGATATGTTATAAGGTATTTTCAATGATACACTGCATATTACGTTATATTATAAGGTATTTTCAATGATACACTGCATATTACGATATGATATAAGGTATTTTCAATGATACACTGCATATTACGTTATATTATAAGGTATTTTCAATGATACACTATATATTACGATATGATATACGGTATTTTCAATGATACACTGCATATTACGTTATATTATAAGGTATTTTCAATGATACACTGCATATTACGATATGTTATAAGGTATTTTCAATGATACACTGTATATTACGTTATATTACATGGTATTTTCTATGATACACTGCATATTACGTTATATTATAAGGTATTTTCAATGATACACTGCATATTACGTTATATTATAAGGTATTTTCAATGATACACTACAAATTACGATATGTTATAAGGTATTTTCAATGATACACTGCATATTACGTTATATTATAAGGTATTTTCAATGATACACTGCATATTACGATATGATATAAGGTATTTTCAATGATACACTGCATATTACGTTATATTATAAGGTATTTTCAATGATACACTGCATATTAAGTTATATTATAAGGTATTTTCAATGATACACTGTATATTACGTTATATTACATGGTATTTTCTATGATACACTGCATATTACGTTATATTATAAGGTATTTTCAATGATACACTGCATATTACGTTATATTATAAGGTATTTTCAATGATACACTGTATATTACGTTATATTACATGGTATTTTCTATGATACACTGCATATTACGTTATATTATAAGGTATTTTCAATGATACACTGCATATTACGTTATATTAAAAGGTATTTTCAATGATACACTGTATATTACGTTATATTACATGGTATTTTCTATGATACACTGCATATTACGTTATATTATAAGGTATTTTCAATGATACACTGCATATTACGTTATATTATAAGGTATTTTCAATGAGAAACTACGATATATTAGAAGGTATTTTCAATGATACACTGCATATTACGTTATATTATAAGGTATTTTCAATGATACACTGCATATTAAGTTATATTATAAGGTATTTTCAATGATACACTGTATATTACGTTATATTACATGGTATTTTCAATGATACACTGCATATTACGTTATATTATAAGGTATTTTCAATGATACACTGCATATTACGTTATATTATAAGGTATTTTCAATGATACACTGCATATTACGTTATATTATAAGGTATTTTCAATGATACACTGTATATTACGTTATATTACATGGTATTTTCTATGATACACTGCATATTACGTTATATTATAAGGTATTTTCAATGATACACTGCATATTACGTTATATTAAAAGGTATTTTCAATGATACACTGTATATTACGTTATATTACATGGTATTTTCTATGATACACTGCATATTACGTTATATTATAAGGTATTTTCAATGATACACTGCATATTACGTTATATTATAATGTATTTTCAATGAGAAACTACGATATATTAGAAGGTATTTTCAATGATACACTGCATATTACGTTATATTATAAGGTATTTTCAATGATACACTATATATTACGATATGATATACGGTATTTTCAATGATACACTGCATATTACGTTATATCGTAAGGTATTTTCAATGAGACACTGCATATTACGTTATATCGTAAGTTATTTTCAATGATACACTGCATATTACGTTATATTATAAGGTATTTTCAATGATACACTGCATATTACGTTATATTATAAGGTATTTTCAATGATACACAGGATATTACGCTATATTATAAGGTATTTTCAATGATACACTATATATTACGATATGATATACGGTATTTTCAATGATACACTGCATATTACGTTATATTATAAGGTATTTTCAATGATACACTGCATATTACGATATGTTATAAGGTATTTTCAATGATACACTGTATATTACGTTATATTACATGGTATTTTCTATGATACACTGCATATTACGTTATATTATAAGGTATTTTCAATGATACACTGCATATTACGTTATATTATAAGGTATTTTCAATGATACACTACAAATTACGATATGTTATAAGGTATTTTCAATGATACACTGCATATTACGTTATATTATAAGGTATTTTCAATGATACACTGCATATTACGATATGATATAAGGTATTTTCAATGATACACTGCATATTACGTTATATTATAAGGTATTTTCAATGATACACTGCATATTAAGTTATATTATAAGGTATTTTCAATGATACACTGTATATTACGTTATATTACATGGTATTTTCTATGATACACTGCATATTACGTTATATTATAAGGTATTTTCAATGATACACTGCATATTACGTTATATTATAAGGTATTTTCAATGATACACTGTATATTACGTTATATTACATGGTATTTTCTATGATACACTGCATATTACGTTATATTATAAGGTATTTTCAATGATACACTGCATATTACGTTATATTAAAAGGTATTTTCAATGATACACTGTATATTACGTTATATTACATGGTATTTTCTATGATACACTGCATATTACGTTATATTATAAGGTATTTTCAATGATACACTGCATATTACGTTATATTATAAGGTATTTTCAATGAGAAACTACGATATATTAGAAGGTATTTTCAATGATACACTGCATATTACGTTATATTATAAGGTATTTTCAATGATACACTATATATTACGATATGATATACGGTATTTTCAATGATACACTGCATATTACGTTATATCGTAAGGTATTTTCAATGAGACACTGCATATTACGTTATATCGTAAGTTATTTTCAATGATACACTGCATATTACGTTATATTATAAGGTATTTTCAATGATACACTGCATATTACGTTATATTATAAGGTATTTTCAATGATACACAGGATATTACGCTATATTATAAGGTATTTTCAATGATACACTGCATATTACGTTATATTATAAGGTTTTTTCAATTATAAACTACGTTATATCGTAAGGTATTTTCCATGATACACTGCATATTACGTTATATTATAAGGTATTTTCAATGATACACTGGAT
This sequence comes from Lasioglossum lativentre, assembly GCA_916610255.1. NCBI lineage: Eukaryota > Metazoa > Arthropoda > Insecta > Hymenoptera > Halictidae > Lasioglossum > Lasioglossum lativentre. The sequence continues at coordinate 96,805 of CAKAJI010000140.1, read as the reverse complement.
ATTACGCTATATTATAAGGTATTTTCAAAGATACACTACAAATTACGATATGTTATAAGGTATTTTCAATGATACACTGCATATTACGTTATATTATAAGGTATTTTCAATGATACACTGCATATTACGTTATATTATAAGGTATTTTCAATTATAAACTACGTTATATCGTAAGGTATTTTCAATGATACACTGCATATTACGTTATATTATAAGGTATTTTCAATGATACACTGGATATTACGCTATATTATAAGGTATTTTCAAAGATACACTACAAATTACGATATGTTATAAGGTATTTTCAATGGTACACTGCATATTACGTTATATTATAAGGTATTTTCAATGATACACTGCATATTACGTTATATTATAAGGTATTTTCAAAGATACACTACAAATTACGATATGTTATAAGGTATTTTCAATGATACACTGCATATTACGCTATATTATAAGGTATTTTCAATGATAAACTACGATATATTAGAAGGTATTTTCAATGATACACTGCATATTACGTTATATTATAAGGTATTTTCAATGATACACTATATATTACGATATGATATACGGTATTTTCAATGATACACTGCATATTACGTTATATTATAAGGTATTTTCAATGATACACTGTATATTACGTTATATTACATGGTATTTTCTATGATACACTGCATATTACGTTATATTATAAGGTATTTTCAATGATACACTGCATATTACGTTATATTAAAAGGTATTTTCAATGATACACTGTATATTACGTTATATTACATGGTATTTTCTTGATACACTGCATATTACGTTATATTATAAGGTATTTTCAATGATACACTGCATATTACGTTATATTATAAGGTATTTTCAATGAGAAACTACGATATATTAGAAGGTATTTTCAATGATACACTGCATATTACGTTATATTATAAGGTATTTTCAATGATACACTATATATTACGATATGATATACGGTATTTTCAATGATACACTGCATATTACGTTATATCGTAAGGTATTTTCAATGAGACACTGCATATTACGTTATATCGTAAGTTATTTTCAATGATACACTGCATATTACGTTATATTATAAGGTATTTTCAATGATACACTGCATATTACGTTATATTATAAGGTATTTTCAATGATACACAGGATATTACGCTATATTATAAGGTATTTTCAATGATACACTGCATATTACGTTATATTATAAGGTATTTTCAATTATAAACTACGTTATATCGTAAGGTATTTAACATGATACACTGCATATTACGTTATATTATAAGGTATTTTCAATGATACACTGGATATTACGCTATATTATAAGGTATTTTCAAAGATACACTACAAATTACGATATGTTATAAGGTATTTTCAATGGTACACTGCATATTACGTTATATTATAAGGTATTTTCAATGATACACTGCATATTACGTTATATTATAAGGTATTTTCAATTATAAACTACGTTATATCGTAAGGTATTTTCAATGATACACTGCATATTACGTTATATTATAAGGTATTTTCAATGATACACTGGATATTACGCTATATTATAAGGTATTTTCAAAGATACACTACAAATTACGATATGTTATAAGGTATTTTCAATGGTACACTGCATATTACGTTATATTATAAGGTATTTTCAATGATACACTGCATATTACGTTATATTATAAGGTATTTTCAATGATAAACTACGATATATTAGAAGGTATTTTCAATGATACACTGCATATTACGTTATATTATAAGGTATTTTCAATGATACACTGCATATTACGTTACATTATAAGGTATTTTCAATGATACACTGCATATTACGTTATATTATAAGGTATATTCAATGATACACTGCATATTACGTTATATTATAAGGTATTTTCAATGATACACTGCATATTACGTTATATTATAAGGTATTTTCAATGATACACTGTATATTACGTTATATTACATGGTATTTTCTATGATACACTGCATATTACGTTATATTATATGGTATTTTCAATGATACACTGCATATTACGTTATATTATAAGGTATTTTCAAAGATACACTACAAATTACGATATGTTATAAGGTATTTTCAATGATACACTGCATATTACGCTATATTATAAGGTATTTTCAATGATAAACTACGATATATTAGAAGGTATTTTCAATGATACACTGCATATTACGTTATATTATAAGGTATTTTCAATGATACACTATATATTACGATATGATATACGGTATTTTCAATGATACACTGCATATTACGTTATATTATAAGGTATTTTCAATGATACACTGCATATTACGATATGTTATAAGGTATTTTCAATGATACACTGTATATTACGTTATATTACATGGTATTTTCTATGATACACTGCATATTACGTTATATTATAAGGTATTTTCAATGATACACTGCATATTACGTTATATTATAAGGTATTTTCAATGATACACTACAAATTACGATATGTTATAAGGTATTTTCAATGATACACTGCATATTACGTTATATTATAAGGTATTTTCAATGATACACTGTATATTACGTTATATTACATGGTATTTTCTATGATACACTGCATATTACGTTATATTATAAGGTATTTTCAATGATACACTGCATATTACGTTATATTATAAGGTATTTTCAAAGATACACTACAAATTACGATATGTTATAAGGTATTTTCAATGATACACTGCATATTACGTTATATTATAAGGTATTTTCAATGATACACTGCATATTACGATATGTTTGAGGTATTTTCAATGATACACTGTATATTACGTTATATTATAAGGTATTTTCAATGATACACTGCATATTACGTTATATTATAAGGTATTTTCAATGAGAAACTACGATATATTAGAAGGTATTTTCAATGATACACTGCATATTACGTTATATTATAAGGTATTTTCAATGATACACTGTATATTACGTTATATTACATGGTATTTTCTATGATACACTGCATATTACGTTATATTATAAGGTATTTTCAATGATACACTGCATATTACGTTATATTATAAGGTATTTTCAATGATAAACTACGATATATTATAAGGTATTTTCAATGATACACTGCATATTACGTTATATTATAAGGTATTTTCAAAGATACACTACAAATTACGATATGTTATAAGGTATTTTCAATGATACACTGCATATTACGTTATATTATAAGGTATTTTCAATGATACACTGCATATTACGATATGATATAAGGTATTTTCAATGATACACTGCATATTACGTTATATTATAAGGTATTTTCAATGATAAACTACGATATATTAGAAGGTATTTTCAATGATACACTGCATATTACGTTATATTATAAGGTATTTTCAATGATACACTGTATATTACGTTATATTACATGGTATTTTCTATGATACACTGCATATTACGTTATATTATAAGGTATTTTCAATGATACACTGCATATTACGTTATATTAGAAGGTATTTTCAATGATACACTGCATATTACGATATGATATACGGTATTTTCAATGATACACTGCATATTACGTTATATCGTAAGGTATTTTCAATGATACACTGCATATTACGTTATATTATAAGGTATTTTCAATGATACACTGCATATTACGTTATATTATAAGGTATTTTCAATGATACACAGGATATTACGCTATATTATAAGGTATTTTCAATGATAAACTACGATATATTAGAAGGTATTTTCAATGATACACTGCATATTACGTTATATTATAAGGTATTTTCAATGATAAACTACGATATATTAGAAGGTATTTTCAATGATACACTGCATATTACGTTATATCGTAAGGTATTTTCAATGATACACTGCATATTACGTTATATTATAAGGTATTTTCAAAGATACACTACAAATTACGATATGTTATAAGGTATTTTCAATGATACACTTCATATTACGTTATATTATAAGGTATTTTCAATGATACACTTCATATTACGCTATATTATAAGGTATTTTCAAAGAAACACTACAAATTACGATATGTTATAAGGTATTTTCAATGATACACTGCATATTACGTTATATTATAAGGTATTTTCAATGATACACTGCATATTACGATATGATATAAGGTATTTTCAATGATACACTGCATATTACGTTATATTATAAGGTATTTTCAATGATACACTGTATATTACGTTATATTACATGGTATTTTCTATGATACACTGCATATTACGTTATATTATAAGGTATTTTCAATGATACACTGCATATTACGTTATATTAAAAGGTATTTTCAATGATACACTGTATATTACGTTATATTACATGGTATTTTCTATGATACACTGCATATTACGTTATATTATAAGGTATTTTCAATGATACACTGCATATTACGTTATATTATAAGGTATTTTCAAAGATACACTACAAATTACGATATGTTATAAGGTATTTTCAATGATACACTGCATATTACGTTATATTATAAGGTATTTTCAATGATACACTGCATATTACGATATGATATAAGGTATTTTCAATGATACACTGCATATTACGTTATATTATAAGGTATTTTCAATGATACACTGCATATTACGTTATATTATAAGGTATTTTCAATGATACACTGTATATTACGTTATATTACATGGTATTTTCTATGATACACTGCATATTACGTTATATTATAAGGTATTTTCAATGATACACTGCATATTACGTTATATTATAAGGTATTTTCAAAGATACACTACAAATTGCGATATGTTATAAGGTATTTTCAATGATACACTGCATATTACGTTATATTATAAGGTATTTTCAATGATACACTGCATATTACGATATGTTATAAGGTATTTTCAATGATACACTGTATATTACGTTATATTATAAGGTATTTTCAATGATACACTGCATATTACGTTATATTATAAGGTATTTTCAATGAGAAACTACGATATATTAGAAGGTATTTTCAATGATACACTGCATATTACGTTATATTATAAGGTATTTTCAATGATACACTATATATTACGATATGATATACGGTATTTTCAATGATACACTGCATATTACGTTATATCGTAAGGTATTTTCAATGAGACACTGCATATTACGTTATATCGTAAGTTATTTTCAATGATACACTGCATATTACGTTATATTATAAGGTATTTTCAATGATACACTGCATATTACGTTATATTATAAGGTATTTTCAATGATACACAGGATATTACGCTATATTATAAGGTATTTTCAATGATACACTGCATATTACGTTATATTATAAGGTATTTTCAATTATAAACTACGTTATATCGTAAGGTATTTTCCATGATACACTGCATATTACGTTATATTATAAGGTATTTTCAATGATACACTGGATATTACGCTATATTATAAGGTATTTTCAAAGATACACTACAAATTACGATATGTTATAAGGTATTTTCAATGATACACTGCATATTACGTTATATTATAAGGTATTTTCAATGATACACTGCATATTACGTTATATTATAAGGTATTTTCAATTATAAACTACGTTATATCGTAAGGTATTTTCAATGATACACTGCATATTACGTTATATTATAAGGTATTTTCAATGATACACTGGATATTACGCTATATTATAAGGTATTTTCAAAGATACACTACAAATTACGATATGTTATAAGGTATTTTCAATGATACACTGCATATTACGTTATATTATAAGGTATTTTCAATGATACACTGCATATTACGTTATATTATAAGGTATTTTCAATGATAAACTACGATATATTAGAAGGTATTTTCAATGATACACTGCATATTACGTTATATTATAAGGTATTTTCAATGATACACTGCATATTACGTTACATTATAAGGTATTTTCAATGATACACTGCATATTACGTTATATTATAAGGTATATTCAATGATACACTGCATATTACGTTATATTATAAGGTATTTTCAATGATACACTGCATATTACGTTATATTATAAGGTATTTTCAATGATACACTGTATATTACGTTATATTACATGGTATTTTCTATGATACACTGCATATTACGTTATATTATAAGGTATTTTCAATCATGCACTGCATATTACGTTATATTATAAGGTATTTTCAAAGATACACTACAAATTACGATATGTTATAAGGTATTTTCAATGATACACTGCATATTACGCTATATTATAAGGTATTTTCAATGATAAACTACGATATATTAGAAGGTATTTTCAATGATACACTGCATATTACGTTATATTATAAGGTATTTTCAATGATACACTATATATTACGATATGATATACGGTATTTTCAATGATACACTGCATATTACGTTATATTATAAGGTATTTTCAATGATACACTGCATATTACGATATGTTATAAGGTATTTTCAATGATACACTGTATATTACGTTATATTACATGGTATTTTCTATGATACACTGCATATTACGTTATATTATAAGGTATTTTCAATGATACACTACATATTACGTTATATTATAAGGTATTTTCAATGATACACTACAAATTACGATATGTTATAAGGTATTTTCAATGATACACTGCATATTACGTTATATTATAAGGTATTTTCAATGATACACTGTATATTACGTTATATTACATGGTATTTTCTATGATACACTGCATATTACGTTATATTATAAGGTATTTTCAATGATACACTGCATATTACGTTATATTATAAGGTATTTTCAAAGATACACTACAAATTACGATATGTTATAAGGTATTTTCAATGATACACTGCATATTACGTTATATTATAAGGTATTTTCAATGATACACTGCATATTACGATATGTTTGAGGTATTTTCAATGATACACTGTATATTACGTTATATTATAAGGTATTTTCAATGATACACTGCATATTACGTTATATTATAAGGTATTTTCAATGAGAAACTACGATATATTAGAAGGTATTTTCAATGATACACTGCATATTACGTTATATTATAAGGTATTTTCAATGATACATTGTATATTACGTTATATTACATGGTATTTTCTATGATACACTGCATATTACGTTATATTATAAGGTATTTTCAATGATACACTGCATATTACGTTATATTATAAGGTATTTTCAATGATAAACTACGATATATTAGAAGGTATTTTCAATGATACACTGCATATTACGTTATATTATAAGGTATTTTCAATGATACACTGTATATTACGTTATATTACATGGTATTTTCTATGATACACTGCATATTACGTTATATTATAAGGTATTTTCAATGATACACTGCATATTACGATATGATATAAGGTATTTTCAATGATACACTGCATATTACGTTATATCGTAAGGTATTTTCAATGATACACTGCATATTACGTTATATTATAAGGTATTTTCAATGATACACTGCATATTACGTTATATTATAAGGTATTTTCAATGATACACAGGATATTACGCTATATTATAAGGTATTTTCAATGATACACTGCATATTACGTTATATTATAAGGTATTTTCAATTATAAACTACGTTATATCGTAAGGTATTTTCAATGATACACTGCATATTACGTTATATTATAAGGTATTTTCAATGATACTCTGGATATTACGCTATATTATAAGGTATTTTCAAGGATACACTACAAATTACGATATGTTATAAGGTATTTTCAATGGTACACTGCATATTACGTTATATTATAAGGTATTTTCAATGATACACTGCATATTACGTTATATTATAAGGTATTTTCAATGATAAACTACGATATATTAGAAGGTATTTTCAATGATACACTGCATATTACGTTATATTATAAGGTATTTTCAATGATAAACTACGATATATTAGAAGGTATTTTCAATGATACACTGCATATTACGTTATATCGTAAGGTATTTTCAATGATACACTGCATATTACGTTATATTATAAGGTATTTTCAAAGATACACTACAAATTACGATATGTTATAAGGTATTTTCAATGATACACTTCATATTACGTTATATTATAAGGTATTTTCAATGATACACTTCATATTACGTTATATTATAAGGTATTTTCAAAGAAACACTACAAATTACGATATGTTATAAGGTATTTTCAATGATACACTGCATATTACGTTATATTATAAGGTATTTTCAATGATACACTGCATATTACGATATGATATAAGGTATTTTCAATGATACACTGCATATTACGTTATATTATAAGGTATTTTCAATGATACACTGTATATTACGTTATATTACATGGTATTTTCTATGATACACTGCATATTACGTTATATTATAAGGTATTTTCAATGATACACTGCATATTACGTTATATTAAAAGGTATTTTCAATGATACACTGTATATTACGTTATATTACATGGTATTTTCTATGATACACTGCATATTACGTTATATTATAAGGTATTTTCAAAGATACACTACAAATTACGATATGTTATAAGGTATTTTCAATGATACACTGCATATTACGTTATATTATAAGGTATTTTCAATGATACACTGCATATTACGATATGATATAAGGTATTTTCAATGATACACTGCATATTACGTTATATTATAAGGTATTTTCAATGATACACTGCATATTACGTTATATTATAAGGTATTTTCAATGATACACTGTATATTACGTTATATTACATGGTATTTTCTATGATACACTGCATATTACGTTATATTATAAGGTATTTTCAATGATACACTGCATATTACGTTATATTATAAGGTATTTTCAAAGATACACTACAAATTGCGAATAGTTATAAGGTATTTTCAATGATACACTGCATATTACGTTATATTATAAGGTATTTTCAATGATACACTGCATATTACGATATGTTATAAGGTATTTTCAATGGTACACTGCATATTACGTTATATTATATGGTATTTTCAATGATACACTGCATATTACGTTATATTATAAGGTATTTTCAATTATAAACTACGTTATATCGTAAGGTATTTTCCATGATACACTGCATATTACGTTATATTATAAGGTATTTTCAATGATACACTGGATATTACGCTATATTATAAGGTATTTTCAAAGATACACTACAAATTACGTTATATTATAAGGTATTTTCAATGATACACTGCATATTACGTTATATTAGAAGGTATTTTCAATGATACACTGCATATTACGTTATATTACCAGGTATTTTCAATGATACACTGCATATTACGTTATATTATAAGGTATTTTCAATGATACACTACATATTACGTTATATTATAAGGTATTTTCAATGATACACTGCATATTACGTTATATTATAAGGTATTTTCAATGATAAACTACGATATATTAGAAGGTATTTTCAATGATACACTGCATATTACGTTATATTATAAGGTATTTTCAATGATACACTGCATATTACGTTACATTATAAGGTATTTTCAATGATACACTGCATATTACGTTATATTATAAGGTATATTCAATGATACACTGCATATTACGTTATATTATAAGGTATTTTCAATGATACACTGCATATTACGTTATATTATAAGGTATTTTCAATGATACACTGTATATTACGTTATATTACATGGTATTTTCTATGATACACTGCATATTACGTTATATTATAAGGTATTTTCAATGATACACTGCATATTACGTTATATTATAAGGTATTTTCAAAGATACACTACAAATTACGATATGTTATAAGGTATTTTCAATGATACACTGCATATTACGCTATATTATAAGGTATTTTCAATGATAAACTACGATATATTAGAAGGTATTTTCAATGATACACTGCATATTACGTTATATTATAAGGTATTTTCAATGATACACTATATATTACGATATGATATACGGTATTTTCAATGATACACTGCATATTACGTTATATTATAAGGTATTTTCAATGATACACTGCATATTACGATATGTTATAAGGTATTTTCAATGATACACTGTATATTACGTTATATTACATGGTATTTTCTATGATACACTGCATATTACGTTATATTATAAGGTATTTTCAATGATACACTACAAATTACGTTATATTATAAGGTATTTTCAATGATACACTACAAATTACGATATGTTATAAGGTATTTTCAATGATACACTGCATATTACGTTATATTATAAGGTATTTTCAATGATACACTGTATATTACGTTATATTACATGGTATTTTCTATGATACACTGCATATTACGTTATATTATAAGGTATTTTCAATGATACACTGCATATTACGTTATATTATAAGGTATTTTCAAAGATACACTACAAATTACGATATGTTATAAGGTATTTTCAATGATACACTGCATATTACGTTATATTATAAGGTATTTTCAATGATACACTGCATATTACGATATGTTTGAGGTATTTTCAATGATACACTGTATATTACGTTATATTATAAGGTATTTTCAATGATACACTGCATATTACGTTATATTATAAGGTATTTTCAATGAGAAACTACGATATATTACAAGGTATTTTCAATGATACACTGCATATTACGATATATTATAAGGTATTTTCAATGATACATTGTATATTACGTTATATTACATGGTATTTTCTATGATACACTGCATATTACGTTATATTATAAGGTATTTTCAATGATACACTGCATATTACGTTATATTATAAGGTATTTTCAATGATAAACTACGATATATTAGAAGGTATTTTCAATGATACACTGCATATTACGTTATATTATAAGGTATTTTCAATGATACACTGTATATTACGTTATATTACATGGTATTTTCTATGATACACTGCATATTACGTTATATTATAAGGTATTTTCAATGATACACTGCATATTACGATATGATATAAGGTATTTTCAATGATACACTGCATATTACGTTATATCGTAAGGTATTTTCAATGATACACTGCATATTACGTTATATTATAAGGTATTTTCAATGATACACTGCATATTACGTTATATTATAAGGTATTTTCAATGATACACAGGATATTACGCTATATTATAAGGTATTTTCAATGATACACTGCATATTACGTTATATTATAAGGTATTTTCAATTATAAACTACGTTATATCGTAAGGTATTTTCAATGATGCACTGCATATTACGTTATATTATAAGGTATTTTCAATGATACTCTGGATATTACGCTATATTATAAGGTATTTTCAAGGATACACTACAAATTACGATATGTTATAAGGTATTTTCAATGGTACACTGCATATTACGTTATATTATAAGGTATTTTCAATGATACACTGCATATTACGTTATATTATAAGGTATTTTCAATGATAAACTACGATATATTAGAAGGTATTTTCAATGATACACTGCATATTACGTTATATTATAAGGTATTTTCAATGATAAACTACGATATATTAGAAGGTATTTTCAATGATACACTGCATATTACGTTATATCGTAAGGTATTTTCAATGATACACTGCATATTACGTTATATTATAAGGTATTTTCAAAGATACACTACAAATTACGATATGTTATAAGGTATTTTCAATGATACACTGCATATTACGTTATATTATAAGGTATTTTCAATGATACACTTCATATTACGTTATATTATAAGGTATTTTCAAAGAAACACTACAAATTACGATATGTTATAAGGTATTTTCAATGATACACTGCATATTACGTTATATTATAAGGTATTTTCAATGATACACTGCATATTACGATATGATATAAGGTATTTTCAATGATACACTGCATATTACGTTATATTATAAGGTATTTTCAATGATACACTGTATATTACGTTATATTACATGGTATTTTCTATGATACACTGCATATTACGTTATATTATAAGGTATTTTCAATGATACACTGCATATTACGTTATATTAAAAGGTATTTTCAATGATACACTGTATATTACGTTATATTACATGGTATTTTCTATGATACACTGCATATTACGTTATATTATAAGGTATTTTCAATGATACACTGCATATTACGTTATATTATAAGGTATTTTCAAAGATACACTACAAATTACGATATGTTATAAGGTATTTTCAATGATACACTGCATATTACGTTATATTATAAGGTATTTTCAATGATACACTGCATATTACGATATGATATAAGGTATTTTCAATGATACACTGCATATTACGTTATATTATAAGGTATTTTCAATGATACACTGCATATTACGTTATATTATAAGGTATTTTCAATGATACACTGTATATTACGTTATATTACATGGTATTTTCTATGATACACTGCATATTACGTTATATTATAAGGTATTTTCAATGATACACTGCATATTACGTTATATTATAAGGTATTTTCAAAGATACACTACAAATTGCGATATGTTATAAGGTATTTTCAATGATACACTGCATATTACGTTATATTATAAGGTATTTTCAATGATACACTGCATATTACGATATGTTATAAGGTATTTTCAATGGTACACTGCATATTACGTTATATTATATGGTATTTTCAATGATACACTGCATATTACGTTATATTATAAGGTATTTTCAATTATAAACTACGTTATATCGTAAGGTATTTTCCATGATACACTGCATATTACGTTATATTATAAGGTATTTTCAATGATACACTGGATATTACGCTATATTATAAGGTATTTTCAAAGATACACTACAAATTACGATATGTTATAAGGTATTTTCAATGGTACACTGCATATTACGTTATATTATAAGGTATTTTCAATGATACACTCCATATTACGTTATATTATAAGGTATTTTCAATTATAAACTACGTTATATCGTAAGGTATTTTCAATGATACACTGCATATTACGTTATATTATAAGGTATTTTCAATGATACACTGGATATTACGCTATATTATAAGGTATTTTCAAAGATACACTACAAATTACGATATGTTATAAGGTATTTTCAATGGTACACTGCATATTACGTTATATTATAAGGTATTTTCAATGATACACTGCATATTACGTTATATTATAAGGTATTTTCAATGATAAACTACGATATATTAGAAGGTATTTTCAATGATACACTGCATATTACGTTATATTATAAGGTATTTTCAATGATACACTGCATATTACGTTACATTATAAGGTATTTTCAATGATACACTGCATATTACGTTATATTATAAGGTATATTCAATGATACACTGCATATTACGTTATATTATAAGGTATTTTCAATGATACACTGCATATTACGTTATATTATAAGGTATTTTCAATGATACACTGTATATTACGATATGATATACGGTATTTTCAATGATACACTGCATATTACGTTATATTATAAGGTATTTTCAATGATACACTGCATATTACGATATGTTATAAGGTATTTTCAATGATACACTGTATATTACGTTATATTACATGGTATTTTCTATGATACACTGCATATTACGTTATATTATAAGGTATTTTCAATGATACACTACATATTACGTTATATTATAAGGTATTTTCAATGATACACTACAAATTACGATATGTTATAAGGTATTTTCAATGATACACTGCATATTACGTTATATTATAAGGTATTTTCAATGATACACTGTATATTACGTTATATTACATGGTATTTTCTATGATACACTGCATATTACGTTATATTATAAGGTATTTTCAATGATACACTGCATATTACGTTATATTATAAGGTATTTTCAAAGATACACTACAAATTACGATATGTTATAAGGTATTTTCAATGATACACTGCATATTACGTTATATTATAAGGTATTTTCAATGATACACTGCATATTACGATATGTTTGAGGTATTTTCAATGATACACTGTATATTACGTTATATTATAAGGTATTTTCAATGATACACTGCATATTACGTTATATTATAAGGTATTTTCAATGAGAAACTACGATATATTACAAGGTATTTTCAATGATACACTGCATATTACGTTATATTATAAGGTATTTTCAATGATACATTGTATATTACGTTATATTACATGGTATTTTCTATGATACACTGCATATTACGTTATATTATAAGGTATTTTCAATGATACACTGCATATTACGTTATATTATAAGGTATTTTCAATGATAAACTACGATATATTAGAAGGTATTTTCAATGATACACTGCATATTACGTTATATTATAAGGTATTTTCAATGATACACTGTATATTACGTTATATTACATGGTATTTTCTATGATACACTGCATATTACGTTATATTATAAGGTATTTTCAATGATACACTGCATATTACGATATGATATAAGGTATTTTCAATGATACACTGCATATTACGTTATATCGTAAGGTATTTTCAATGATACACTGCATATTACGTTATATTATGAGGTATTTTCAATGATACACTGCATATTACGTTATATTATAAGGTATTTTCAATGATACACTGCATATTACGTTATATTAGAAGGTATTTTCAATGATACACTGCATATTACGTTATATTACCAGGTATTTTCAATGATACACTGCATATTACGTTATATTATAAGGTATTTTCAATGATACACTACATATTACGTTATATTATAAGGTATTTTCAATGATACACTGCATGTTACGTTATATTATAAGGTATTTTCAATGATACACTGCATATTACGTTATATTATAAGGTATTTTCTATGATACACGGCATATTAGGATATGTTATAAGGTATTTTCAATGATACACTGCATATTACGTTATATTACATGGTATTTTCTATGATACACTGCATATTACGTTATATTATAAGGTATTTTCAATGATACACTGCATATTACGATATGTTATAAGCTATTTTCAATGATACACTGTATATTACGTTATATTATAAGGTATTTTCAATGATACACTGCATATTACGTTATATTATAAGGTATTTTCAATGATACACTGGATATTACGCTATATTATAAGGTATTTTCAAAGATACACTACAAATTACGATATGTTATAATGTATTTTCAATGGTACACTGCATATTACGTTATATTATATGGTATTTTCAATGATACACTGCATATTACGATATATTATAAGGTATTTTCAATGATAAACTACGATATATTAGAAGGTATTTTCAATGATACACTGCATATTACGTTATATTATAAGGTATTTTCAATGATACACTGCATATTACGATATGATATAAGGTATTTTCAATGATACACTGCATATTACGTTATAATCTAAGGTATTTTCAATGATACACTGCATATTACGTTATATTATAAGGTATTTTCAATGATACACTGCATATTACGTTATATTATAAGGTATTTTCAATGATACACTGCATATTACGTTATATTATAAGGTATTTTCAATGAGAAACTACGATATATTAGAAGGTATTTTCAATGATACACTGCATATTACGTTATATTATAAGGTATTTTCAATGATACACTGTATATTACGTTATATTACATGGTATTTTCTATGATACACTGCATATTACGTTATATTATAAGGTATTTTCAATGATACACTGTATATTACGTTATATTACATGGTATTTTCAATGATACACTGTATATTACGTTATATAACATGGTATTTTCTATGATACACTGCATATTACGTTATATTATAAGGTATTTTCAATGATAAACTACGATATATTAGAAGGTATTTTCAATGATACACTGCATATTACGTTATATTATAAGGTATTTTCAATGATAAACTACGATATATTAGAAGGTATTTTCAATGATACACTGCATATTACGTTATATTAGAAGGTATTTTCAATGATACACTGCATATTACGTTATATTACCAGGTATTTTCAATGATACACTGCATATTACGTTATATTATAAGGTATTTTCAATGATACACTACATATTACGTTATATTATAAGGTATTTTCAATGATACACTGCATGTTACGTTATATTATAAGGTATTTTCAATGATACACTGCATATTACGTTATATTATAAGGTATTTTCTATGATACACGGCATATTAGGATATGTTATAAGGTATTTTCAATGATACACTGCATATTACGTTATATTACATGGTATTTTCTATGATACACTGCATATTACGTTATATTATAAGGTATTTTCAATGATACACTGCATATTACGATATGTTATAAGCTATTTTCAATGATACACTGTATATTACGTTATATTATAAGGTATTTTCAATGATACACTGCATATTACGTTATATTATAAGGTATTTTCAATGATACACTGGATATTACGCTATATTATAAGGTATTTTCAAAGATACACTACAAATTACGATATGTTATAATGTATTTTCAATGGTACACTGCATATTACGTTATATTATATGGTATTTTCAATGATACACTGCATATTACGATATATTATAAGGTATTTTCAATGATAAACTACGATATATTAGAAGGTATTTTCAATGATACACTGCATATTACGTTATATTATAAGGTATTTTCAATGATACACTGCATATTACGATATGATATAAGGTATTTTCAATGATACACTGCATATTACGTTATATCGTAAGGTATTTTCAATGATACACTGCATATTACGTTATATTATAAGGTATTTTCAATGATACACTGCATATTACGTTATATTATAAGGTATTTTCAATGATACACTGCATATTACGTTATATTATAAGGTATTTTCAATGAGAAACTACGATATATTAGAAGGTATTTTCAATGATACACTGCATATTACGTTATATTATAAGGTATTTTCAATGATACATTGTATATTACGTTATATTACATGGTATTTTCTATGATACACTGCATATTACGTTATATTATAAGGTATTTTCAATGATACACTGTATATTACGTTATATTACATGGTATTTTCAATGATACACTGTATATTACGTTATATAACATGGTATTTTCTATGATACACTGCATATTACGTTATATTATAAGGTATTTTCAATGATAAACTACGATATATTAGAAGGTATTTTCAATGATACACTGCATATTACGTTATATTATAAGGTATTTTCAATGATAAACTACGATATATTAGAAGGTATTTTCAATGATACACTGCATATTACGTTATATTATAAGGTATTTTCAATGATACACTGTATATTACGTTATATTACATGGTATTTTCTATGATACACTGCATATTACGTTATATTATAAGGTATTTTCAATGATACACTGCATATTACGTTATATTATAAGGTATTTTCAATGATAAACTACGATATATTAGAAGGTATTTTCAATGATACACTGCATATTACGTTATATTATAAGGTATTTTCAATGATAAACTACGATATATTAGAAGGTATTTTCAATGATACACTGCATATTACGTTATATTATAAGGTATTTTCAATGATAAACTACGATATATTAGAAGGTATTTTCAATGATACACTGCATATTACGTTATATTATAAGGTATTTTCAATGATACACTGTATATTACGTTATATTACATGGTATTTTCTATGATACACTGCATATTACGTTATATTATAAGGTATTTTCAATGATACACTGCATATTACGTTATATTAGAAGGTATTTTCAATGATACACTGCATATTACGATATGATATACGGTATTTTCAATGATACACTGCATATTACGTTATATCGTAAGGTATTTTCAATGATACACTGCATATTACGTTATATTATAAGGTATTTTCAATGATAAACTACGATATATTAGAAGGTATTTTCAATGATACACTGCATATTACGTTATATTATAAGGTATTTTCAATGATAAACTACGATATATTAGAAGGTATTTTCAATGATACACTGCATATTACGTTATATTATAAGGTATTTTCAATGATACACTGCATATTACGTTATATTATAAGGTATTTTCAATGATACACTGCATATTACGATATGATATAAGGTATTTTCAATGATACACTGCATATTACGTTATATTATAAGGTATTTTCAATGATACACTGCATATTAAGTTATATTATAAGGTATTTTCAATGATACACTGTATATTACGTTATATTACATGGTATTTTCTATGATACACTGCATATTACGTTATATTATAAGGTATTTTCAATGATACACTGCATATTACGTTATATTATAAGGTATTTTCAATGATACACTGTATATTACGTTATATTACATGGTATTTTCTATGATACACTGCATATTACGTTATATTATAAGGTATTTTCAATGATACACTGCATATTACGTTATATTAAAAGGTATTTTCAATGATACACTGTATATTACGTTATATTACATGGTATTTTCTATGATACACTGCATATTACGTTATATTATAAGGTATTTTCAATGATACACTGCATATTACGTTATATTATAAGGTATTTTCAATGATACACTGTATATTACGTTATATTACATGGTATTTTCTATGATACACTGCATATTACGTTATATTATAAGGTATTTTCAATGATACACTGCATATTACGATATGATATAAGGTATTTTCAATGATACACTGCATATTACGTTATATCGTAAGGTATTTTCAATGATACACTGCATATTACGTTATATTATGAGGTATTTTCAATGATACACTGCATATTACGTTATATTATAAGGTATTTTCAATGATACACTGCATATTACGTTATATTAGAAGGTATTTTCAATGATACACTGCATATTACGTTATATTATAAGGTATTTTCAAAGATACACTACAAATTGCGATATGTTATAAGGTATTTTCAATGATACACTGCATATTACGTTATATTATAAGGTATTTTCAATGATACACTGCATATTACGATATGTTATAAGGTATTTTCAATGATACACTGTATATTACGTTATATTATAAGGTATTTCAATGATACACTGCATATTACGTTATATTATAAGGTATTTTCAATGAGAAACTACGATATATTATAAGGTATTTTCAATGATACACTATATATTACGATATCATATACGGTATTTTCAATGATACACTGCATATTACGTTATATCGTAAGGTATTTTCAATGAGACACTGCATATTACGTTATATCGTAAGTTATTTTCAATGATACACTGCATATTACGTTATATTATAAGGTATTTTCAATGATACACTGCATATTACGTTATATTATAAGGTATTTTCAATGATACACAGGATATTACGCTATATTATAAGGTATTTTCAATGATACACTGCATATTACGTTATATTATAAGGTATTTTCAATGATACACTGGATATTACGCTATATTATAAGGTATTTTCAAAGATACACTACAAATTACGATATGTTATAAGGTATTTTCAATGGTACACTGCATATTACGTTATATTATAAGGTATTTTCAATGATACACTGCATATTACGTTATATTATAAGGTATTTTCAATGATAAACTACGATATATTAGAAGGTATTTTCAATGATACACTGCATATTACGTTATATTATAAGGTATTTTCAATGATACACTGTATATTACGTTATATTACATGGTATTTTCTATGATACACTGCATATTACGTTATATTATAAGGTATTTTCAATGATACACTGCATATTACGTTATATTATAAGGTATTTTCAATGATACACTGCATATTACGTTATATTATAAGGTATTTTCAATGATACACTGCATATTACGTTATATTATAAGGTATTTTCAATGATACACTGCATATTACGTTATATTATAAGGTATTTTCTATGATACACTGCATATTAGGATATGTTATAAGGTATTTTCAATGATACACTGCATATTACGTTATATTACATGGTATTTTCTATGATACACTGCATATTACGTTATATTAAAAGGTATTTTCAATGATACACTGCATATTACGTTATATTATAAGGTATTTTCAATGATACACTGCATATTACGTTATATTATAAGGTATATTCAATGATACACTGCATATTACGTTATATTATAAGGTATTTTCAATGATACACTGCATATTACGTTATATTATAAGGTATTTTCAATGATACACTGTATATTACGTTATATTACATGGTATTTTCTATGATACACTGCATATTACGTTATATTATAAGGTATTTTCAATGATACACTGTATATTTCGTTATATTATAAGGTATTTTCAAAGATACACTACAAATTACGATAGGTTATAAGGTATTTTCAATGATACACTGCATATTACGTTATATTATAAGGTATTTTCAATGATACACTGTATATTTCGTTATATTACATGGTATTTTCTATGATACACTGCATATTACGTTATATTATAAGGTATTTTCAATGATACACTGCATATTACGTTATATTATAAGGTATTTTCAATGATACACTGCATATTACGATATGATATAAGGTATTTTCAATGATACACTGCATATTACGTAATATCGTAAGGTATTTTCAATGATACACTGCATATTACGTTATATTATAAGGTATTTTCAATGATACACTGCATATTTCGTTATATTACATGGTATTTTCTATGATACACTGCATATTACGTTATATTATAAGGTATTTTCAATGATACACTGCATATTACGTTATATTATAAGGTATTTTCAATGATACACTGCATATTACGATATGATATAAGGTATTTTCAATGATACACTGCATATTACGTTATATCGTAAGGTATTTCAATGATACACTGCATATTACGTTATATTATAAGGTATTTTCAATGATACACTGCATATTACGTTATATTATAAGGTATTTTCTATGATACACTGCATATTAGGATATGTTATAAGGTATTTTCAATGATACACTGCATATTACGTTATATTACATGGTATTTTCAATGATACACTGCATATTACGTTATATTATAAGGTATTTTCAATGATAAACTACGATATATTAGAAAGGTATTTTCAATGATACACTGCATATTACGTTATATTATAAGGTATTTTCAATGATACACTGCATATTACGATATGATATACGGTATTTTCAATGATACACTGCATATTACGTTATATCGTAAGGTATTTTCAATGATACACTGCATATTACGTTTTATCGTAAGTTATTTTCAATGATACACTGCATATTACGTTATATTATAAGGTATTGTACATGATACACTGCATATTACGTTATATTATAAGGTATTTTCAATGATACACAGGATATTACGCTATATTATAAGGTATTTTCAATGATACACTGCATATTACGTTATATTATAAGATATTTTCAATTATAAACTACGTTATATCGTAAGGTATTTTCAATGATACACTGCATATTACGTTATATTATAAGGTATTTTCAATGATACACTGGATATTACGCTATATTATAAGGTATTTCAAAGATACACTACAAATTACGATATGTTATAAGGTATTTTCAATGGTACACTGCATATTACGTTATATTATAAGGTATTTTCAATGATACACTGCATATTACGATATGTTATAAGGTATTTATAATGATACACTGTATATTACGTTATATTATAAGGTATTTTCAATGATACACTGCATATTACGTTATATTATAAGGTATTTTCAATGAGAAACTACGATATATTAGAAGGTATTTTCAATGATACACTGCATATTACGTTATATTATAAGGTATTTTCAATGATACACTATATATTACGATATCATATACGGTATTTTCAATGATACACTGCATATTACGTTATATCGTAAGGTATTTTCAATGAGACACTGCATATTACGTTATATCGTAAGTTATTTTCAATGATACACTGCATATTACGTTATATTATAAGGTATTTTCAATGATACACTGCATATTACGTTATATTATAAGGTATTTTCAATGATACACAGGATATTACGCTATATTATAAGGTATTTTCAATGATACACTGCATATTACGTTATATTATAAGGTATTTTCAATGATACACTGGATATTACGCTATATTATAAGGTATTTTCAAAGATACACTACAAATTACGATATGTTATAAGGTATTTTCAATGGTACACTGCATATTACGTTATATTATAAGGTATTTTCAATGATACACTGCATATTACGTTATATTATAAGGTATTTTCAATGATAAACTACGATATATTAGAAGGTATTTTCAATGATACACTGCATATTACGTTATATTATAAGGTATTTTCAATGATACACTGTATATTACGTTATATTACATGGTATTTTCTATGATACACTGCATATTACGTTATATTATAAGGTATTTTCAATGATACACTGCATATTACGTTATATTATAAGGTATTTTCAATGATACACTGCATATTACGTTATATTATAAGGTATTTTCAATGATACACTGCATATTACGTTATATTATAAGGTATTTTCAATGATACACTGCATATTACGATATGATATAAGGTATTTTCAATGATACACTGCATATTACGTTATATCGTAAGGTATTTTCAATGATACACTGCATATTACGTTATATTATAAGGTATTTTCAATGATACACTGCATATTACGTTATATTATAAGGTATTTTCTATGATACACTGCATATTAGGATATGTTATAAGGTATTTTCAATGATACACTGCATATTACGTTATATTACATGGTATTTTCAATGATACACTGCATATTACGTTATATTATAAGGTATTTTCTATGATACACTGCATATTAGGATATGTTATAAGGTATTTTCAATGATACACTGCATATTACGTTATATTACATGGTATTTTCTATGATACACTGCATATTACGTTATATTAAAAGGTATTTTCAATGATACACTGCATATTACGTTATATTATAAGGTATTTTCAATGATACACTGCATATTACGTTATATTATAAGGTATTTTCAATGATACACTGCATATTACGATATGATATAAGGTATTTTCAATGATACACTGCATATTACGTAATATCGTAAGGTATTTTCAATGATACACTGCATATTACGTTATATTATAAGGTATTTTCAATGATACACTGCATATTTCGTTATATTACATGGTATTTTCTATGATACACTGCATATTACGTTATATTATAAGGTATTTTCAATGATACACTGCATATTACGTTATATTATAAGGTATTTTCAATGATACACTGCATATTACGATATGATATAAGGTATTTTCAATGATACACTGCATATTACGTTATATCGTAAGGTATTTTCAATGATACACTGCATATTACGTTATATTATAAGGTATTTTCAATGATACACTGCATATTACGTTATATTATAAGGTATTTTCTATGATACACTGCATATTAGGATATGTTATAAGGTATTTTCAATGATACACTGCATATTACGTTATATTACATGGTATTTTCAATGATACACTGCATATTACGTTATATTATAAGGTATTTTCAATGATAAACTACGATATATTAGAAGGTATTTTCAATGATACACTGCATATTACGTTATATTATAAGGTATTTTCAATGATACACTGCATATTACGATATGATATACGGTATTTTCAATGATACACTGCATATTACGTTATATCGTAAGGTATTTTCAATGATACACTGCATATTACGTTATATCGTAAGTTATTTTCAATGATACACTGCATATTACGTTATATTATAAGGTATTTTCAATGATAAACTACGATATATTATAAGGTATTGTCAATGATACACTGCATATTACGTTATATTATAAGGTATTTTCAATGATACACAGGATATTACGCTATATTATAAGGTATTTTCAATGATACACTGCATATTACGTTATATTATAAGATATTTTCAATTATAAACTACGTTATATCGTAAGGTATTTTCAATGATACACTGCATATTACGTTATATTATAAGGTATTTTCAATGATACACTGGATATTACGCTATATTATAAGGTATTTTCAAAGATACACTACAAATTACGATATGTTATAAGGTATTTTCAATGGTACACTGCATATTACGTTATATTATAAGGTATTTTCAATGATACACTGCATATTACGTTATATTATAAGGTATTTTCAATGATAAACTACGATATATTAGAAGGTATTTTCAATGATACACTGCATGTTACGTTATATTATAAGGTATTTTCAATGATACACTGCATATTACGTTATATTATAAGGTATTTTCAAAGATACACTACAAATTACGATATGTTATAAGGTATTTTCAATGATACACTGCATATTACGTTATATTATAAGGTATTTTCAATGATACACTGCATATTACGATATGATATAAGGTATTTTCAATGATACACTGCATATTACGTTATATTATAAGGTATTTCAATGATACACTGGATATTACGCTATATTATAAGGTATTTTCAAAGATACACTACAAATTACGATATGTTATAATGTATTTTCAATGGTACACTGCATATTACGTTATATTATATGGTATTTTCAATGATACACTGCATATTACGATATATTATAAGGTATTTTCAATGATAAACTACGATATATTAGAAGGTATTTCAATGATACACTGCATATTACGTTATATTATAAGGTATTTTCAATGATACACTGTATATTTCGTTATATTACATGGTATTTTCTATGATACACTGCATATTACGTTATATTATAAGGTATTTTCAATGATACACTGCATATTACGTTATATTATAAGGTATTTTCAATGATACACTGCATATTACGATATGATATAAGGTATTTTCAATGATACACTGCATATTACGTTATATCGTAAGGTATTTTCAATGATACACTGCATATTACGTTATATTATAAGGTATTTTCAATGATACACTGCATATTACGTTATATTATAAGGTATTTTCTATGATACACTGCATATTAGGATATGTTATAAGGTATTTTCAATGATACACTGCATATTACGTTATATTACATGGTATTTTCTATGATACACTGCATATTACGTTATATTATAAGGTATTTTTTCATTGATACACTGCATATTACGTTATATTATAAGGTATTTTCAAAGATACACTACAAATTACGATATGTTATAAGGTATTTTCAATGATACACTGCATATTACGTTATATTATAAGGTATTTTCAATGATACACTGCATATTACGATATGATATAAGGTATTTTCAATGATACACTGCATATTACGTTATATTATAAGGTATTTTCAATGATACACTGCATATTACGTTATATTATAAGGTATTTTCAATGATACACTGCATATTACGTTATATTATAAGGTATTTTCTATGATACACTGCATATTAGGATATGTTATAAGGTATTTTCAATGATACACTGCATATTACGTTATATTACATGGTATTTTCTATGATACACTGCGATATTACGTTATATTATAAGGTATTTTCATTGATACACTGCATATTACGTTATATTATAAGGTATTTTCAAAGATACACTACAAATTACGATATGTTATAAGGTATTTTCAATGATACACTGCATATTACGTTATATTATAAGGTATTTTCAATGATACACTGCATATTACGATATGATATAAGGTATTTTCAATGATACACTGCATATTACGTTATATTATAAGGTATTTTCAATGATACACTGCATATTACGTTATATTATAAGGTATTTTCAATGATACACTGTATATTACGTTATATTACATGGTATTTTCTATGATACACGGCATATTACGTTATATTATAAGGTATTTTCAATGATACACTGCATATTACGTTATATTATAAGGTATTTTCAATGATACACTGCATATTACGATATGATATAAGGTATTTTCAATGATACACTGCATATTACGTTATATATAAGGTATTTTCAATGATACACTGCATATTACGTTATATTATAAGGTATTTTCAATGATACACTGTATATTACGTTATATTACATGGTATTTTCTATGATACACTGCATATTACGTTATATTATAAGGTATTTTCAATGATACACTGCATATTACGTTATATTATAAGGTATTTTCAATGATACACTGTATATTACGTTATATTACATGGTATTTTCTATGATACACTGCATATTACGTTATATTATAAGGTATTTTCAATGATACACTGCATATTACGTTATATTATAAGGTATTTTCTATGATACACTGCATATTAGGATATGTTATAAGGTATTTTCAATGATACACTGCATATTACGTTATATTATAAGGTATTTTCAATGATACACTGCATATTACGTTATATTATAAGGTATTTTCATTGATACACTGCATATTACGTTATATTATAAGGTATTTTCAATGATACACTGCATATTACCATATGATATAAGGTATTTTCAATGATACACTGCATATTACGTTATATCGTAAGGTATTTTCAATGATACACTGCATATTACGTTATATCGTAAGTTATTTTCAATGATACACTGCATATTACGTTATATTATAAGGTATTGTCAATGATACACTGCATATTACGTTATATTATAAGGTATTTTCAATGATACACAGGATATTACGCTATATTATAAGGTATTTTCAATGATACACTGCATATTACGTTATATTATAAGATATTTTCAATTATAAACTACGTTATATCGTAAGGTATTTTCAATGATACACTGCATATTACGTTATATTATAAGGTATTTTCAATGATACACTGGATATTACGCTATATTATAAGGTATTTTCAAAGATACACTACAAATTACGATATGTTATAAGGTATTTTCAATGGTACACTGCATATTACGTTATATTATAAGGTATTTTCAATGATACACTGCATATTACGTTATATTATAAGGTATTTTCTATGATACACTGCATATTAGGATATGTTATAAGGTATTTTCAATGATACACTGCATATTACGTTATATTACAAGGTATTTTCAATGATACACTGCATATTACGTTATATTATAAGGTATTTTCATTGATACACTGCATATTACGTTATATTATAAGGTATTTTCAAAGATACACTACAAATTACGATATGTTATAAGGTATTTTCAATGATACACTGCATATTACGTTATATTATAAGGTATTTTCAATGATACACTGCATATTACGATATGATATAAGGTATTTTCAATGATACACTGCATATTACGTTATATTATAAGGTATTTTCAATGATACACTGCATATTACGTTATATTATAAGGTATTTTCAATGATACACTGCATATTACGTTATATTATAAGGTATTTTCTATGATACACTGCATATTAGGATATGTTATAAGGTATTTTCAATGATACACTGCATATTACGTTATATTACATGGTATTTTCTATGATACACTGCATATTACGTTATATTATAAGGTATTTTCAAAGATACACTACAAATTACGATATGTTATAAGGTATTTTCAATGATACACTGCATATTACGTTATATTATAAGGTATTTTCAATGATACACTGCATATTACGATATGATATAAGGTATTTTCAATGATACACTGCATATTACGTTATATTATAAGGTATTTTCAATGATACACTGGATATTACGCTATATTATAAGGTATTTTCAAAGATACACTACAAATTACGATATGTTATAATGTATTTTCAATGGTACACTGCATATTACGTTATATTATATGGTATTTTCAATGATACACTGCATATTACGATATATTATAAGGTATTTTCAATGATAAACTACGATATATTAGAAGGTATTTTCAATGATACACTGCATATTACGTTATATTATAAGGTATTTTCAATGATACACTGTATATTTCGTTATATTACATGGTATTTTCTATGATACACTGCATATTACGTTATATTATAAGGTATTTTCAATGATACACTGCATATTACGTTATATTATAAGGTATTTTCAATGATACACTGCATATTACGATATGATATAAGGTATTTTCAATGATACACTGCATATTACGTTATATCGTAAGGTATTTTCAATGATACACTGCATATTACGTTATATTATAAGGTATTTTCAATGATACACTGCATATTACGTTATATTATAAGGTATTTTCTATGATACACTGCATATTAGGATATGTTATAAGGTATTTTCAATGATACACTGCATATTACGTTATATTACATGGTATTTTCTATGATACACTGCATATTACGTTATATTATAAGGTATTTTCATTGATACACTGCATATTACGTTATATTATAAGGTATTTTCAAAGATACACTACAAATTACGATATGTTATAAGGTATTTTCAATGATACACTGCATATTACGTTATATTATAAGGTATTTTCAATGATACACTGCATATTACGATATGATATAAGGTATTTTCAATGATACACTGCATATTACGTTATATTATAAGGTATTTTCAATGATACACTGCATATTACGTTATATTATAAGGTATTTTCAATGATACACTGCATATTACGTTATATTATAAGGTATTTTCTATGATACACTGCATATTAGGATATGTTATAAGGTATTTTCAATGATACACTGCATATTACGTTATATTACATGGTATTTTCTATGATACACTGCATATTACGTTATATTATAAGGTATTTTCATTGATACACTGCATATTACGTTATATTATAAGGTATTTTCAAAGATACACTACAAATTACGATATGTTATAAGGTATTTTCAATGATACACTGCATATTACGTTATATTATAAGGTATTTTCAATGATACACTGCATATTACGATATGATATAAGGTATTTTCAATGATACACTGCATATTACGTTATATTATAAGGTATTTTCAATGATACACTGCATATTACGTTATATTATAAGGTATTTTCAATGATACACTGTATATTACGTTATATTACATGGTATTTTCTATGATACACGGCATATTACGTTATATTATAAGGTATTTTCAATGATACACTGCATATTACGTTATATTATAAGGTATTTTCAATGATACACTGCATATTACGATATGATATAAGGTATTTTCAATGATACACTGCATATTACGTTATATTATAAGGTATTTTCAATGATACACTGCATATTACGTTATATTATAAGGTATTTTCAATGATACACTGTATATTACGTTATATTACATGGTATTTTCTATGATACACTGCATATTACGTTATATTATAAGGTATTTTCAATGATACACTGCATATTACGTTATATTATAAGGTATTTTCAATGATACACTGTATATTACGTTATATTACATGGTATTTTCTATGATACACTGCATATTACGTTATATTATAAGGTATTTTCAATGATACACTGCATATTACGTTATATTATAAGGTATTTTCTATGATACACTGCATATTAGGATATGTTATAAGGTATTTTCAATGATACACTGCATATTACGTTATATTATAAGGTATTTTCAATGATACACTGCATATTACGTTATATTATAAGGTATTTTCATTGATACACTGCATATTACGTTATATTATAAGGTATTTTCAATGATACACTGCATATTACGATATGATATAAGGTATTTTCAATGATACACTGCATATTACGTTATATCGTAAGGTATTTTCAATGATACACTGCATATTACGTTATATCGTAAGTTATTTTCAATGATACACTGCATATTACGTTATATTATAAGGTATTGTCAATGATACACTGCATATTACGTTATATTATAAGGTATTTTCAATGATACACAGGATATTACGCTATATTATAAGGTATTTTCAATGATACACTGCATATTACGTTATATTATAAGATATTTTCAATTATAAACTACGTTATATCGTAAGGTATTTTCAATGATACACTGCATATTACGTTATATTATAAGGTATTTTCAATGATACACTGGATATTACGCTATATTATAAGGTATTTTCAAAGATACACTACAAATTACGATATGTTATAAGGTATTTTCAATGGTACACTGCATATTACGTTATATTATAAGGTATTTTCAATGATACACTGCATATTACGTTATATTATAAGGTATTTTCTATGATACACTGCATATTAGGATATGTTATAAGGTATTTTCAATGATACACTGCATATTACGTTATATTACATGGTATTTTCTATGATACACTGCATATTACGTTATATTATAAGGTATTTTCATTGATACACTGCATATTACGTTATATTATAAGGTATTTTCAAAGATACACTACAAATTACGATATGTTATAAGGTATTTTCAATGATACACTGCATATTACGTTATATTATAAGGTATTTTCAATGATACACTGCATATTACGATATGATATAAGGTATTTTCAATGATACACTGCATATTACGTTATATTATAAGGTATTTTCAATGATACACTGCATATTACGTTATATTATAAGGTATTTTCAATGATACACTGCATATTACGTTATATTATAAGGTATTTTCTATGATACACTGCATATTAGGATATGTTATAAGGTATTTTCAATGATACACTGCATATTACGTTATATTATAAGATATTTTCAATTATAAACTACGTTATATCGTAAGGTATTTTCAATGATACACTGCATATTACGTTATATTATAAGGTATTTTCAATGATACACTGGATATTACGCTATATTATAAGGTATTTTCAAAGATACACTACAAATTACGATATGTTATAAGGTATTTTCAATGGTACACTGCATATTACGTTATATTATAAGGTATTTTCAATGATACACTGCATATTACGTTATATTATAAGGTATTTTCAATGATAAACTACGATATATTAGAAGGTATTTTCAATGATACACTGCATGTTACGTTATATTATAAGGTATTTTCAATGATACACTGCATATTACGTTATATTATAAGGTATTTTCAAAGATACACTACAAATTACGATATGTTATAAGGTATTTTCAATGATACACTGCATATTACGTTATATTATAAGGTATTTTCAATGATACACTGCATATTACGATATGATATAAGGTATTTTCAATGATACACTGCATATTACGTTATATTATAAGGTATTTTCAATGATACACTGGATATTACGCTATATTATAAGGTATTTTCAAAGATACACTACAAATTACGATATGTTATAATGTATTTTCAATGGTACACTGCATATTACGTTATATTATATGGTATTTTCAATGATACACTGCATATTACGATATATTATAAGGTATTTTCAATGATAAACTACGATATATTAGAAGGTATTTTCAATGATACACTGCATATTACGTTATATTATAAGGTATTTTCAATGATACACTGTATATTTCGTTATATCGTAAGGTATTTTCAATGATACACTGCATATTACGTTATATTATAAGGTATTTTCAATGATACACTGCATATTACGTTATATTATAAGGTATTTTCTATGATACACTGCATATTAGGATATGTTATAAGGTATTTTCAATGATACACTGCATATTACGTTATATTACATGGTATTTTCTATGATACACTGCATATTACGTTATATTATAAGGTATTTTCATTGATACACTGCATATTACGTTATATTATAAGGTATTTTCAAAGATACACTACAAATTACGATATGTTATAAGGTATTTTCAATGATACACTGCATATTACGTTATATTATAAGGTATTTTCTATGATACACTGCATATTAGGATATGTTATAAGGTATTTTCTATGATACACTGCATATTACGTTATATTATAAGGTATTTTCAATGATACACTGCATATTACGTTATATTATAAGGTATTTTCAATGATACACTGCATATTACGATATGATATAAGGTATTTTCAATGATACACTGCATATTACGTTATATCGTAAGGTATTTTCAATGATACACTGCATATTACGTTATATTATAAGGTATTTTCAATGATACACTGCATATTACGTTATATTATAAGGTATTTTCTATGATACACTGCATATTAGGATATGTTATAAGGTATTTTCAATGATACACTGCATATTACGTTATATTACATGGTATTTTCTATGATACACTGCATATTACGTTATATTATAAGGTATTTTCATTGATACACTGCATATTACGTTATATTATAAGGTATTTTCAAAGATACACTACAAATTACGATATGTTATAAGGTATTTTCAATGATACACTGCATATTACGTTATATTATAAGGTATTTTCAATGATACACTGCATATTACGATATGATATAAGGTATTTTCAATGATACACTGCATATTACGTTATATTATAAGGTATTTTCAATGATACACTGCATATTACGTTATATTATAAGGTATTTTCAATGATACACTGCATATTACGTTATATTATAAGGTATTTTCTATGATACACTGCATATTAGGATATGTTATAAGGTATTTTCAATGATACACTGCATATTACGTTATATTACATGGTATTTTCTATGATACACTGCATATTACGTTATATTATAAGGTATTTTCATTGATACACTGCATATTACGTTATATTATAAGGTATTTTCAAAGATACACTACAAATTACGATATGTTATAAGGTATTTTCAATGATACACTGCATATTACGTTATATTATAAGGTATTTTCAATGATACACTGCATATTACGATATGATATAAGGTATTTTCAATGATACACTGCATATTACGTTATATTTAAGGTATTTTCAATGATACACTGCATATTACGTTATATTATAAGGGTATTTTCAATGATACACTGTATATTACGTTATATTACATGTATTTTCTATGATACACGGCATATTACGTTATATTATAAGGTAGTTTCAATGATACACTGCATATTACGTTATATTATAAGGTATTTTCAATGATACACTGCATATTACGATATGATATAAGGTATTTTCAATGATACACTGCATATTACGTTATATTATAAGGTATTTTCAATGATACACTGCATATTACGTTATATTATAAGGTATTTTCAATGATACACTGTATATTACGTTATATTACATGGTATTTTCTATGATACACTGCATATTACGTTATATTATAAGGTATTTTCAATGATACACTGCATATTACGTTATAGTTATAAGGTATTTTCAATGATACACTGTATATTACGTTATATTACATGGTATTTTCTATGATACACTGCATATTACGTTATATTATAAGGTATTTTCAATGATACACTGCATATTACGTTATATTATAAGTATTTTCTATGATACACTGCATATTAGGATATGTTATAAGGTATTTTCAATGATACACTGCATATTACGTTATATTATAAGGTATTTTCAATGATACACTGCATATTACGTTATATTATAAGGTATTTTCATTGATACACTGCATATTACGTTATATTATAAGGTATTTTCAATGATACACTGCATATTACCATATGATATAAGGTATTTTCAATGATACACTGCATATTACGTTATATCGTAAGGTATTTTCAATGATACACTGCATATTACGTTATATCGTAAGTTATTTTCAATGATACACTGCATATTACGTTATATTATAAGGTATTTTCAATGATACACTGCATATTACGTTATATTATAAGGTATTTCCAATGATACACTGCATATTACGTTATATTAGAAGGTATTTTCAATGATACACTGCATATTACGTTATATTACCAGGTATTTTCAATGATACACTGCATATTACGTTATATTATAAGGTACTTTCAATGATACACTGCATATTACGATATGATATAAGGTATTTTCAATGATACACTGCATATTACGTTATATTACATGGTATTTTCAATGATACACTGCATATTACGTTATATTATAAGGTATTTTCAATGATAAACTACGATATATTAGAAGGTATTTTCAAAGATACACTGCATATTACGTTATATTATAAGGTATTTTCAATGATACACTGTATATTACGTTATATTACATGGTATTTTCTATGATACACTGCATATTACGTTATATTATAAGGTATTTTCAATGATAAACTACGATATATTAGAAGGTATTTTCAATGATACACTGTATATTACGTTATATTACATGGTATTTTCTATGATACACTGCATATTACGTTATATTATAAGGTATTTTCAATGATACACTGCATATTACGTTATATCGTAAGGTATTTTCAATGATACACTGCATATTACGTTATATTATAAGGTATTTTCAATGATACACTGCATATTACGTTATATTATAAAGGTATTTTCAATGATACACTGCATATTACGTTATATTATAAGGTATTTTCAATGATACACTGCATATTACGTTATATTAGAAGGTATTTTCAATGATACACTGCATATTACGTTATATTACCAGGTATTTTCAATGATACACTGCATATTACGTTATATTATAAGGTATTATCAACATACACTACAAACTACGATATATTAGAAGGTATTTTCAATGATACACTGTATATTACGTTATATTACATGGTATTTTCTATGATACACTGCATATTACGTTATATTATAAGGTATTTTCAATGATACACTGCATATTACGTTATATTATAAGGTATTTTCAATGATACACTGCATATTACGATATGATATAAGGTATTTTCAATGATACACTGCATATTACGTTATATCGTAAGGTATTTTCAATGATACAGTGCATATTACGTTATATTATAAGGTATTTTCAATGATACACTGCATATTACGTTATATTATAAGGTATTTTCAATGATACACTGCATATTACGATATGATATAAGGTATTTTCAATGATACACTGCATGTTACGTTATATCGTAAGGTATTTTCAATGATACACTGCATATTACGTTATATTACCAGGTATTTTCAATGATACACTGCATATTACGTTATATTATAAGGTATTATCAAAGATACACTACAAACTACGATATATTAGAAGGTATTTTCAATGATACACTGTATATTACGTTATATTACATGGTATTTTCTATGATACACTGCATATTACGTTATATTATAAGGTATTTTCAATGATACACTGCATATTACGTTATATTATAAGGTATTTTCAAAGATACACTACAAATTACGATATGTTATAATGTTTTTTCAATGATACACTGCATTATTACGTTATATTACATGGTATTTTCAATGATACACTGCATATTACGTTATATTATAAGGTATTTTCAATGATACACTGCATATTACGTTATATTATAAGGTATTTTCAATGATACACTGCATATTACGATATGATATAAGGTATTTTCAATGATACACTGCATATTACGTTATATTACATGGTATTTTCAATGATACACTGCATATTACGTTATATTATAAGGTATTTTCAATGATAAACTACGATATATTAGAAGGTATTTTCAAAGATACACTGCATATTACGTTATATTATAAGGTATTTTCAATGATACACTGTATATTACGTTATATTACATGGTATTTTCTATGATACACTGCATATTACGTTATATTATAAGGTATTTTCAATGATAAACTACGATATATTAGAAGGTATTTTCAATGATACACTGTGTATTACGTTATATTACATGGTATTTTCTATGATACACTGCATATTACGTTATATTATAAGGTATTTTCAATGATACACTGCATATTACGTTATATTATAAGGTATTTTCAATGATACACTGCATATTACGATATGATATAAGGTATTTTCAATGATACACTGCATATTACGTTATATCGTAAGGTATTTTCAATGATACACTGCATATTACGTTATATTATAAGGTATATTCAATGATACACTGCATATTACGTTATATTATAAGGTATTTTCAATGATACACTGCATATTACGTTATATTATAAGGTATTTTCAATGATACACTGCATATTACGTTATATTAGAAGGTATTTTCAATGATACACTGCATATTACGTTATATTACCAGGTATTTTCAATGATACACTGCATATTACGTTATATTATAAGGTATTATCAAAGATACACTGCATATTACGTTATATTATAAGGTATTTTCAATGATACACTGCATATTACGATATGATATAAGGTATTTTCAATGATACACTGCATATTACGTTATATCGTAAGGTATTTTCAATGATACACTGCATATTACGTTATATTATAAGGTATTTTCAATGATACACTGCATATTACGTTATATTATAAGGTATTTTCAATGATACACTGCATATTACGTTATATTATAAGGTATTTCCAATGATACACTGCATATTACGTTATATTAGAAGGTATTTTCAATGATACACTGCATATTACGTTATATTACCAGGTATTTTCAATGATACACTGCATATTACGTTATATTATAAGGTATTTTCAATGATACACTGCATATTACGATATGATATAAGGTATTTTCAATGATACACTGCATATTACGTTATATTACATGGTATTTTCAATGATACACTGCATATTACGTTATATTATAAGGTATTTTCAATGATAAACTACGATATATTAGAAGGTATTTTCAAAGATACACTGCATATTACGTTATATTATAAGGTATTTTCAATGATACACTGTATATTACGTTATATTACATGGTATTTTCTATGATACACTGCATATTACGTTATATTATAAGGTATTTTCAATGATAAACTACGATATATTAGAAGGTATTTTCAATGATACACTGTATATTACGTTATATTACATGGTATTTTCTATGATACACTGCATATTACGTTATATTATAAGGTATTTTCAATGATACACTGCATATTACGTTATATTATAAGGTATTTTCAATGATACACTGCATATTACGATATGATATAAGGTATTTTCAATGATACACTGCATATTACGTTATATCGTAAGGTATTTTCAATGATACACTGCATATTACGTTATATTATAAGGTATATTCAATGATACACTGCATATTACGTTATATTATAAGGTATTTTTCAATGATACACTGCATATTACGTTATATTATAAGGTATATTCAATGATACACTGCATATTACGTTATATTATAAGGTATTTTCAATGATACACTGCATATTACGATATGATATAAGGTATTTTTCAATGATACACTGCATATTACGTTATATCGTAAGGTATTTTCAATGATACACTGCATATTACGTTATATTATAAGGTATTTTCAATGATACACTGCATATTACGTTATATTATAAGGTATTTTCAATGATACACTGCATATTACGTTATATTATAAGGTATTTTCAATGATACACTGCATATTACGTTATATTAGAAGGTATTTTCAATGATACACTGCATATTACGTTATATTACCAGGTATTTTCAATGATACACTGCATATTACGTTATATTATAAGGTATTATCAAAGATACACTACAAACTACGATATATTAGAAGGTATTTTCAATGATACACTGTATATTACGTTATATTACATTGTATTTTCTATGATACACTGCATATTACGTTATATTATAAGGTATTTTCAATGATACACTGCATATTACGTTATATTATAAGGTATATTCAATGATACACTGCATATTACGTTATATTATAAGGTATTTTCAATGATACACTGCATATTACGTTATATTATAAGGTATTTTCAATGATACACTGCATATTACGTTATATTAGAAGGTATTTTCAATGATACACTGCATATTACGTTATATTACCAGGTATTTTCAATGATACACTGCATATTACGTTATATTATAAGGTATTTTCAATGATACACTGCATATTACGATATGATATAAGGTATTTCAATGATACACTGCATATTACGTTATATTACATGGTATTTTCAATGATACACTGCATATTACGTTATATTATAAGGTATTTTCAATGATAAACTACGATATATTAGAAGGTATTTTCAAAGATACACTGCATATTACGTTATATTATAAGGTATTTTCATGATACACTGTATATTACGTTATATTACATGGTATTTTCTATGATACACTGCATATTACGTTATATTATAAGGTATTTTCAATGATAAACTACGATATATTAGAAGGTATTTTCAATGATACACTGTATATTACGTTATATTACATGGTATTTTCTATGATACACTGCATATTACGTTATATTATAAGGTATTTTCAATGATACACTGCATATTACGTTATATTATAAGGTATTTTCAATGATACACTGCATATTACGATATGATATAAGGTATTTTCAATGATACACTGCATATTACGTTATATCGTAAGGTATTTTCAATGATACACTGCATATTACGTTATATTATAAGGTATATTCAATGATACACTGCATATTACGTTATATTATAAGGTATTTTCAATGATACACTGCATATTACGTTATATTATAAGGTATTTTCAATGATACACTGCATATTACGTTATATTAGAAGGTATTTTCAATGATACACTGCATATTACGTTATATTACCAGGTATTTTCAATGATACACTGCATATTACGTTATATTATAAGGTATTATCAAAGATACACTGCATATTACGTTATATTATAAGGTATTTTCAATGATACACTGCATATTACGATATGATATAAGGTATTTTCAATGATACACTGCATATTACGTTATATCGTAAGGTATTTTCAATGATACACTGCATATTACGTTATATTATAAGGTATTTTCAATGATACACTGCATATTACGTTATATTATAAGGTATTTTCAATGATACACTGCATATTACGTTATATTATAAGGTATTTTCAATGATACACTGCATATTACGTTATATTAGAAGGTATTTTCAATGATACACTGCATATTACGTTATATTACCAGGTATTTTCAATGATACACTGCATATTACGTTATATTATAAGGTATTATCAAAGATACACTACTAACTACGATATATTAGAAGGTATTTTCAATGATACACTGTATATTACGTTATATTACATGGTATTTTCTATGATACACTGCATATTACGTTATATTATAAGGTATTTTCAATGATACACTGCATATTACGTTATATTATAAGGTATTTTCAATGATACACTGCATATTACGATATGATATAAGGTATTTTCAATGATACACTGCATATTACGTTATATCGTAAGGTATTTTCAATGATACACTGCATATTACGTTATATTATAAGGTATTTTCAATGATACACTGCATATTACGTTATATTATAAGGTATTTTCAATGATACACTGCATATTACGTTATATTATAAGGTATTTTCAATGATACACTGCATATTACGTTATATTAGAAGGTATTTTCAATGATACACTGCATATTACGTTATATTACCAGGTATTTTCAATGATACACTGCATATTACGTTATATTATAAGGTATTATCAAAGATACACTACAAACTACGATATATTAGAAGGTATTTTCAATGATACACTGTATATTACGTTATATTACATGGTATTTTCTATGATACACTGCATATTACGTTATATTATAAGGTATTTTCAATGATACACTGCATATTACGTTATATTATAAGGTATTTTCAATGATACACTGCATATTACGTTATATTACCAGGTATTTTCAATGATACACTGCATATTACGTTATATTATAAGGTATTATCAAAGATACACTACAAACTACGATATATTAGAAGGTATTTTCAATGATACACTGTATATTACGTTATATTACATGGTATTTTCTATGATACACTGCATATTACGTTATATTATAAGGTATTTTCAATGATACACTGCATATTACGTTATATTATAAGGTATTTTCAAAGATACACTACAAATTACGATATGTTATAATGTTTTTTCAATGATACACTGCATATTACGTTATATTACATGGTATTTTCAATGATACACTGCATATTACGTTATATTATAAGGTATTTTCAATGATAAACTACGATATATTAGAAGGTATTTTCAAAGATACACTGCATATTACGTTATATTATAAGGTATTTTCAATGATACACTGTATATTACGTTATATTACATGGTATTTTCTATGATACACTGCATATTACGTTATATTATAAGGTATTTTCAATGATAAACTACGATATATTAGAAGGTATTTTCAATGATACACTGTATATTACGTTATATTACATGGTATTTTCTATGATACACTGCATATTACGTTATATTATAAGGTATTTTCAATGATACACTGCATATTACGTTATATTATAAGGTAATTTCAATGATACACTGCATATTACGATATGATATAAGGTATTTTCAATGATACACTGCATATTACGTTATATCGTAAGGTATTTTCAATGATACACTGCATATTACGTTATATTATAAGGTATATTCAATGATACACTGCATATTACGTTACATTATAAGGTATTTTCAATGATACACTGCATATTACGTTATATTATAAGGTATTTTCAATGATACACTGCATATTACGTTATATTAGAAGGTATTTTCAATGATACACTGCATATTACGTTATATTATCAGGTATTTTCAATGATACACTGCATATTACGTTATATTATAAGGTATTATCAAAGATACACTGCATATTACGTTATATTATAAGGTATTTTCAATGATACACTGCATATTACGATATGATATAAGGTATTTTCAATGATACACTGCATATTACGTTATATTATAAGGTATTTTCAATGATACACTGCATATTACGTTATATTATAAGGTATTTTCAATGATACACTGCATATTACGTTATATTATAAGGTATTATCAAAGATACACTACAAACTACGATATATTAGAAGGTATTTTCAATGATACACTGTATATTACGTTATATTACATGGTATTTTCTATGATACACTGCATATTACGTTATATTATAAGGTATTTTCAATGATACACTGCATATTACGTTATATTATAAGGTATTTTCAAAGATACACTACAAATTACGATATGTTATAATGTTTTTTCAATGATACACTGCATATTACGTTATATTACATGGTATTTTCAATGATACACTGCATATTACGTTATATTATAAGGTATTTTCAATGATAAACTACGATATATTAGAAGGTATTTTCAATGATACACTGCATATTACGTTATATTATAAGGTATTTTCAATGATACACTGTATATTACGTTATATTACATGGTATTTTCTATGATACACTGCATATTACGTTATATTATAAGGTATTTTCAATGATACACTGCATATTACGTTATATAATAAGGTATTTTCAATGATACACTGCATATTACGATATGATATAAGGTATTTTCAATGATACACTGCATATTACGTTATATCGTAAGGTATTTTCAATGATACACTGCATATTACGTTATATTACAAGGTATTTTCAATGATACACTGCATATTACGATATGTTATAAGGTATTTTCAATGATACACTGTATATTACGTTATATTATAAGGTATTTTCAATGATACACTGCATATTACGTTATATTATAAGGTATTTTCAATGATAAACTACGATATATTAGAAGGTATTTTCAATGATACACTCCATATTACGTTATATTATAAGGTATTTTCAATGATAAACTACGATATATTAGAAGGTATTTTCAATGATACACTGCATATTACGTTATATTATAAGGTATTTTCAATGATAAACTACGATATATTAGAAGGTATTTTCAATGATACACAGCATATTACGTTATATTATAAGGTATTTTCAATGATACACTGTATATTACGTTATATTACATGGTATTTTCTATGATACACTGCATATTACGTTATATTATAAGGTATTTTCAATGATACACTGGATATTACGCTATATTATAAGGTATTTTCAAAGATACACTACAAATTACGATATGTTATAAGGTATTTTCAATGGTACACTGCATATTACGTTATATTATAAGGTATTTTCAATGATACACTGTATATTACGTAATATTACATGGTATTTTCTATGATACACTGCATATTACGTTATATTATAAGGTATTTTCAATGATACACTTTATATTACGTTATATTATAAGGTATTTTCAATGATACACTGGATATTACGCTATATTATAAGGTATTTTCAACGATACACTGCATGTTACGCTATATTGTAAGGTATTTTCAATGATACACTGTAGATTACGTTATATTATATGGTATTTTCAAAGATACACTACAAATTACGATATGTTATAAGGTATTTTCAATGGTACACTGCATATTACGTTATATTACATGGTATTTTCAATGATACACTGCATATTACGTTATATTATAAGGTATTTTCAATGATACACTGCATATTACGATATGTTATAAGGTATTTTCAATGATACACTGTATATTACGTTATATTATAAGGTATTTTCAATGATACACTGCATATTACGTTATATTATAAGGTATTTTCAATGATAAACTACGATATATTAGAAGGTATTTTCAATGATACACTGAATATTACGTTATATTATAAGGTATGTTCAATGATAAACTACGATATATTAGAAGGTATTTTCAATGATACACTGCATATTACGTTATATTATAAGGTATTTTCAATGATACACTGTATATTACGTTATATTACATGGTATTTTCTATGATACACTGCATATTACGTTATATTATAAGGTATTTTCAATGATACACTGGATATTACGCTATATTATAAGGTATTTTCAAAGATACACTACAAATTACGATATGTTATAAGGTATTTTCAATGGTACACTGCATATTACGTTATATTATAAGGTATTTTCAATGATACACTGTATATTACGTAATATTACATGGTATTTTCTATGATACACTGCATATTACGTTATATTATAAGGTATTTTCAATGATACACTTTATATTACGTTATATTATAAGGTATTTTCAATGATACACTGGATATTACGCTATATTATAAGGTATTTTCAACGATACACTGCATGTTACGCTATATTGTAAGGTATTTTCAATGATACACTGTAGATTACGTTATATTATAAGGTATTTTCTATGATACACTGCATATTACGTTATATTATAAGGTATTTTCAATGATACACTGCATATTACGATATGATATAAGGTATTTTCAATGATACACTGCATATTACGTTATATCGTAACGTATTTTCAATGATACACTGCATATTACGTTATATTATAAGGTATTTTCAATGATACACTGCATATTACGTTATATTATAAGGTATTTTCAATGATACACTGCATATTACGTTATATTATAAGGTATTTTCAATGATACACTGCATATTACGTTATATTAGAAGGTATTTTCAATGATACACTGCATATTACGTTATATTACCAGGTATTTTCAATGATACACTGCATATTACGTTATATTATAAGGTATTATCAAAGATACACTACAAACTACGATATATTAGAAGGTATTTTCAATGATACACTGTATATTACGTTATATTACATGGTATTTTCTATGATACACTGCATATTACGTTATATTATAAGGTATTTTCAATGATACACTGCATATTACGTTATATTATAAGGTATTTTCAAAGATACACTACAAATTACGATATGTTATAATGTTTTTTCAATGATACACTGCATATTACGTTATATTACATGGTATTTTCAATGATACACTGCATATTACGTTATATTATAAGGTATTTTCAATGATAAACTACGATATATTAGAAGGTATTTTCAATGATACACTGCATATTACGTTATATTATAAGGTATTTTCAATGATACACTGTATATTACGTTATATTACATGGTATTTTCTATGATACACTGCATATTACGTTATATTATAAGGTATTTTCAATGATACACTGCATATTACGTTATATAATAAGGTATTTTCAATGATACACTGCATATTACGTTATATCGTAAGGTATTTTCAATGATACACTGCATATTACGTTATATTATAAGGTATTTTCAATGATACACTGCATATTACGTTATATTATAAGGTATTTTCAATGGTACACTGCATATTACGTTATATTATAAGGTATTTTCAATGATACACTGCATATTACGTTATATTAGAAGGTATTTTCAATGATACACTGCATATTACGTTATATTACCAGGTATTTTCAATGATACACTGCATATTACGTATATTATAAGGTATTATCAAAGATACACTACAAATTACGATATGTTATAAGGTATTTTCAATGGTACACTGCATATTACGTTATATTACATGGTATTTTCAATGATACACTGCATATTACGTTATATTATAAGGTATTTTCAATGATACACTGCATATTACGATATGTTATAAGGTATTTTCAATGATACACTGTATATTACGTTATATTATAAGGTATTTTCAATGATACACTGCATATTACGTTATATTATAAGGTATTTTCAATGATAAACTACGATATATTAGAAGGTATTTTCAATGATACACTGCATATTACGTTATATTATAAGGTATTTTCAATGATAAACTACGATATATTAGAAGGTATTTTCAATGATACACTGCATATTACGTTATATTATAAGGTATTTTCAATGATACACTGTATATTACGTTATATTACATGGTATTTTCTATGATACACTGCATATTACGTTATATTATAAGGTATTTTCAATGATACACTGGATATTACGCTATATTATAAGGTATT
Source organism: Lasioglossum lativentre (assembly GCA_916610255.1). NCBI lineage: Eukaryota > Metazoa > Arthropoda > Insecta > Hymenoptera > Halictidae > Lasioglossum > Lasioglossum lativentre. Next base: position 52,073 of record CAKAJI010000140.1, on the reverse strand, counting down.
TTCAAAGATACACTACAAATTACGATATGTTATATGGTATTTTCAATGGTACACTGCATATTACGTTATATTATAAGGTATTTTCAATGATACACTGTATATTACGTAATATTACATGGTATTTTCTATGATACACTGCATATTACGTTATATTATAAGGTATTTTCAATGATACACTGCATATTACGTTATATTATAAGGTATTTTCAATGGTACACTGCATATTACGTTATATTATAAGGTATTTTCAATGATACACTGCATATTACGTTATATTAGAAGGTATTTTCAATGATACACTGCATATTACGTTATATTACCAGGTATTTTCAATGATACACTGCATATTACGTATATTATAAGGTATTATCAAAGATACACTACAAATTACGATATGTTATAAGGTATTTTCAATGATACACTGCATATTACGTTATATTAGAAGGTATTTTCAATGATACACTGCATATTACGTTATATTACCAGGTATTTTCAATGATACACTGCATATTACGTTATATTATAAGGTATTATCAAAGATACACTACAAACTACGATATATTATAAGGTATTTTCAAAGATACACTACAAATTACGATATGTTATAAGGTATTTTCAATGGTACACTGCATATTACGTTATATTACATGGTATTTTCAATGATACACTGCATATTACGTTATATTATAAGGTATTTTCAATGATACACTGCATATTACGATATGTTATAAGGTATTTTCAATGATACACTGTATATTACGATATATTATAAGGTATTTTCAATGATACACTGCATATTACGTTATATTATAAGGTATTTTCAATGATAAACTACGATATATTAGAAGGTATTTTCAATGATACACTGAATATTACGTTATATTATAAGGTATGTTCAATGATAAACTACGATATATTAGAAGGTATTTTCAATGATACACTGCATATTACGTTATATTATAAGGTATTTTCAATGATAAACTACGATATATTAGAAGGTATTTTCAATGATATACTGCATATTACGTTATATTATAAGGTATTTTCAATGATACACTGCATATTACGTTATATTATAAGGTATTTTCAATGATACATTGCATATTACGTTATATTATAAGGTATTTTCAATGATACACTGCATATTACGTTATATTATAAGGTATTTTCAATGATACACTGTATATTACGTTATATTACATGGTATTTTCTATGATACACTGCATATTACGTTATATTATAAGGTATTTTCAATGATACACTGCATATTACGTTATATAATAAGGTATTTTCAATGATACACTGCATATTACGTTATATCGTAAGGTATTTTCAATGATACACTGCATATTACGTTATATTATAAGGTATTTTCAATGATACACTGCATATTACGTTATATTATAAGGTATTTTCAATGGTACACTGCATATTACGTTATATTATAAGGTATTTTCAATGATACACTGCATATTACGTTATATTAGAAGGTATTTTCAATGATACACTGCATATTACGTTATATTACCAGGTATTTTCAATGATACACTGCATATTACGTATATTATAAGGTATTATCAAAGATACACTACAAATTACGATATGTTATAAGGTATTTTCAATGGTACACTGCATATTACGTTATATTACATGGTATTTTCAATGATACACTGCATATTACGTTATATTATAAGGTATTTTCAATGATACACTGGATATTACGCTATATTATAAGGTATTTTCAAAGATACACTACAAATTACGATATGTTATATGGTATTTTCAATGGTACACTGCATATTACGTTATATTATAAGGTATTTTCAATGATACACTGTATATTACGTAATATTACATGGTATTTTCTATGATACACTGCATATTACGTTATATTATAAGGTATTTTCAATGATACACTTTATATTACGTTATATTATAAGGTATTTTCAATGATACACTGGATATTACGCTATATTATAAGGTATTTTCAACGATACACTGCATGTTACGCTATATTGTAAGGTATTTTCAATGATACACTGTAGATTACGTTATATTATAAGGTATTTTCAAAGATACACTACAAATTACGATATGTTATAAGGTATTTTCAATGGTACACTGCATATTACGTTATATTACATGGTATTTTCAATGATACACTGCATATTACGTTATATTATAAGGTATTTTCAATGATACACTGCATATTACGATATGTTATAAGGTATTTTCAATGATACACTGTATATTACGATATATTATAAGGTATTTTCAATGATACACTGCATATTACGTTATATTATAAGGTATTTTCAATGATAAACTACGATATATTAGAAGGTATTTTCAATGATACACTGAATATTACGTTATATTATAAGGTATGTTCAATGATAAACTACGATATATTAGAAGGTATTTTCAATGATACACTGCATATTACGTTATATTATAAGGTATTTTCAATGATAAACTACGATATATTAGAAGGTATTTTCAATGATATACTGCATATTACGTTATATTATAAGGTATTTTCAATGATACACTGCATATTACGTTATATTATAAGGTATTTTCAATGATACATTGCATATTACGTTATATTATAAGGTATTTTCAATGATACACTGCATATTACGTTATATTATAAGGTATTTTCAATGATACACTTTATATTACGTTATATTACATGGTATTTTCTATGATACACTGCATATTACGTTATATTATAAGGTATTTTCAATGATAAACTTCATATTACGTTATATTATAAGGTATTTTCAATGATTCACTGGATATTACGCTATATTATAAGGTATTTTCAACGATACACTGCATGTTACGCTATATTGTAAGGTATTTTCAATGATACACTGTATATTACGTTATATTATAAGGTATTTTCAAAGATACACTACAAATTACGATATGTTATAAGGTATTTTCAATGATACACTGCATATTACGTTATACTATAAGGTATTTTCAATGATACACTGTATATTACGTTATATTACATGGTATTTTCAAAGATACACTACAAATTACGATATGTTATAAGGTATTTTCAATGATACACTGCATATTACGTTATATTACATGGTATTTTCTATGATACACTGCATATTACGTTATATTATAAGGTATTTTCAATGATACACTGCATATTACGATATGATATAAGGTATTTTCAATGATACACTGCATATTACGTTATATTATAAGGTATTTTCAAAGATACACTACAAATTACGAAATGTTATAAGGTATTTTCAATGGTACACTGCATATTACGTTATATTACATGGTATTTTCAATGATACACTGCATATTACGTTATATTATAAGGTATTTTCAATGATACACTGCATATTACGATATGTTATAAGGTATTTTCAATGATACACTGTATATTACGTTATATTATAAGGTATTTTCAATGATACACTGCATATTACGTTATATTATAAGGTATTTTCAATGATAAACTACGATATATTAGAAGGTATTTTCAATGATACACTGCATATTACGTTATATTATAAGGTATTTTCAATGATACACTGCATATTACGATATGATATAAGGTATTTTCAATGATACACTGCATATTACGTTATATCGTAACGTATTTTCAATGATACACTGCATATTACGTTATATTATAAGGTATTTTCAATGATACACTGGATATTACGCTATATTATAAGGTATTTTCAATGATACACTGCATATTACGTTATATTATAAGGTATTTTCATTGATACACTGCATATTACGTTATATTAGAAGGTATTTTCAATGTTACATTGCATATTACGTTATATTATAAGGTATTTTCAATGATACACTGCATATTACGTTATATTATAAGGTATTTTCAATGATACACTGTATATTACGTTATATTACATGGTATTTTCTATGATACACTGCATATTACGTTATATTATAAGGTATTTTCAATGATAAACTTCATATTACGTTATATTATAAGGTATTTTCAATGATTCACTGGATATTACGCTATATTATAAGGTATTTTCAACGATACACTGCATGTTACGCTATATTGTAAGGTATTTTCAAAGATACACTACAAATTACGATATGTTATAAGGTATTTTCAATGGTACACTGCATATTACGTTATATTACATGGTATTTTCAATGATACACTGCATATTACGTTATATTATAAGGTATTTTCAATGATACACTGCATATTACGATATGTTATAAGGTATTTTCAATGATACACTGTATATTACGTTATATTATAAGGTATTTTCAATGATACACTGCATATTACGTTATATTATAAGGTATTTTCAATGATAAACTACGATATATTAGAAGGTATTTTCAATGATACACTGCATATTACGTTATATTACATGGTATTTTCTATGATACACTGCATATTACGTTATATTATAAGGTATTTTCAATGATAAACTACGATATATTAGAAGGTATTTTCAATGATACACTGCATATTACGTTATATTATAAGGTATTTTCAATGATACACTGTATATTACGTAATATTACATGGTATTTTCTATGATACACTGCATATTACGTTATATTATAAGGTATTTTCAATGATACACTTTATATTACGTTATATTATAAGGTATTTTCAATGATACACTGGATATTACGCTATATTATAAGGTATTTTCAATGATACACTGCATATTACGTTATATTATAAGGTATTTTCAATGATAAACTACGATATATTAGAAGGTATTTTCAATGATACACTGCATATTACGTTATATTATAAGGTATTTTCAATGATACACTGTATATTACGTTATATTACATGGTATTTTCTATGATACACTGCATATTACGTTATATTATAAGGTATTTTCAATGATACACTGGATATTACGCTATATTATAAGGTATTTTCAAAGATACACTACAAATTACGATATGTTATAAGGTATTTTCAATGGTACACTGCATATTACGTTATATTATAAGGTATTTTCAATGATACACTGGATATTACGCTATATTATAAGGTATTTTCAACGATACACTGCATGTTACGCTATATTGTAAGGTATTTTCAATGATACACTGTAGATTACGTTATATTATAAGGTATTTTCTATGATACACTGCATATTACGTTATATTATAAGGTATTTTCAATGATACACTGCATATTACGATATGATATAAGGTATTTTCAATGATACACTGCATATTACGTTATATCGTAACGTATTTTCAATGATACACTGCATATTACGTTATATTATAAGGTATTTTCAATGATACACTGCATATTACGTTATATTATAAGGTATTTTCAATGATACACTGCATATTACGTTATATTATAAGGTATTTTCAATGATACACTGCATATTACGTTATATTAGAAGGTATTTTCAATGATACACTGCATATTACGTTATATTACCAGGTATTTTCAATGATACACTGCATATTACGTTATATTATAAGGTATTATCAAAGATACACTACAAACTACGATATATTAGAAGGTATTTTCAATGATACACTGTATATTACGTTATATTACATGGTATTTTCTATGATACACTGCATATTACGTTATATTATAAGGTATTTTCAATGATACACTGCATATTACGTTATATTATAAGGTATTTTCAAAGATACACTACAAATTACGATATGTTATAATGTTTTTTCAATGATACACTGCATATTACGTTATATTACATGGTATTTTCAATGATACACTGCATATTACGTTATATTATAAGGTATTTTCAATGATAAACTACGATATATTAGAAGGTATTTTCAATGATACACTGCATATTACGTTATATTATAAGGTATTTTCAATGATACACTGTATATTACGTTATATTACTTGGTATTTTCTATGATACACTGCATATTACGTTATATTATAAGGTATTTTCAATGATACACTGCATATTACGTTATATAATAAGGTATTTTCAATGATACACTGCATATTACGTTATATCGTAAGGTATTTTCAATGATACACTGCATATTACGTTATATTATAAGGTATTTTCAATGATACACTGCATATTACGTTATATTATAAGGTATTTTCAATGGTACACTGCATATTACGTTATATTATAAGGTATTTTCAATGATACACTGCATATTACGTTATATTAGAAGGTATTTTCAATGATACACTGCATATTACGTTATATTACCAGGTATTTTCAATGATACACTGCATATTACGTATATTATAAGGTATTATCAAAGATACACTACAAATTACGATATGTTATAAGGTATTTTCAATGGTACACTGCATATTACGTTATATTACATGGTATTTTCAATGATACACTGCATATTACGTTATATTATAAAGTATTTTCAATGATACACTGCATATTACGATATGTTATAAGGTATTTTCAATGATACACTGTATATTACGTTATATTATAAGGTATTTTCAATGATACACTGCATATTACGTTATATTATAAGGTATTTTCAATGATAAACTACGATATATTAGAAGGTATTTTCAATGATACACTGCATATTACGTTATATTATAAGGTATTTTCAATGATAAACTACGATATATTAGAAGGTATTTTCAATGATACACTGCATATTACGTTATATTATAAGGTATTTTCAATGATACACTGTATATTACGTTATATTACATGGTATTTTCTATGATACACTGCATATTACGTTATATTATAAGGTATTTTCAATGATACACTGGATATTACGCTATATTATAATGTATTTTCAAAGATACACTACAAATTACGATATGTTATATGGTATTTTCAATGGTACACTGCATATTACGTTATATTATAAGGTATTTTCAATGATACACTGTATATTACGTAATATTACATGGTATTTTCTATGATACACTGCATATTACGTTATATTATAAGGTATTTTCAATGATACACTTTATATTACGTTATATTATAAGGTATTTTCAATGATACACTGGATATTACGCTATATTATAAGGTATTTTCAACGATACACTGCATGTTACGCTATATTGTAAGGTATTTTCAATGATACACTGTAGATTACGTTATATTATAAGGTATTTTCAAAGATACACTACAAATTACGATATGTTATAAGGTATTTTCAATGGTACACTGCATATTACGTTATATTACATGGTATTTTCAATGATACACTGCATATTACGTTATATTATAAGGTATTTTCAATGATACACTGCATATTACGATATGTTATAAGGTATTTTCAATGATACACTGTATATTACGTTATATTATAAGGTATTTTCAATGATACACTGCATATTACGTTATATTATAAGGTATTTTCAATGATAAACTACGATATATTAGAAGGTATTTTCAATGATACACTGAATATTACGTTATATTATAAGGTATGTTCAATGATAAACTACGATATATTAGAAGGTATTTTCAATGATACACTGCATATTACGTTATATTATAAGGTATTTTCAATGATAAACTACGATATATTAGAAGGTATTTTCAATGATACACTGCATATTACGTTATATCGTAAGGTATTTTCAATGATACACTGCATATTACGTTATATTATAAGGTATTTTCAATGATACACTGCATATTACGTTGTATTATAAGGTATTTTCAATGGTACACTGCATATTACGTTATATTGTAAGGTATTTTCAATGATACACTGCATATTACGTTATATTAGAAGGTATTTTCAATGATACACTGCATATTACGTTATATTACCAGGTATTTTCAATGATACACTGCATATTACGTATATTATAAGGTATTATCAAAGATACACTACAAATTACGATATGTTATAAGGTATTTTCAATGGTACACTGCATATTACGTTATATTACATGGTATTTTCAATGATACACTGCATATTACGTTATATTATAAGGTATTTTCAATGATACACTGCATATTACGATATGTTATAAGGTATTTTCAATGATACACTGTATATTACGTTATATTATAAGGTATTTTCAATGATACACTGCATATTACGTTATATTATAAGGTATTTTCAATGATAAACTACGATATATTAGAAGGTATTTTCTATGATACACTGCATATTACGTTATATTATAAGGTATTTTCAATGATAAACTACGATATATTAGAAGGTATTTTCAATGATACACTGCATATTACGTTATATTATAAGGTATTTTCAATGATACACTGTATATTACGTTATATTACATGGTATTTTCTATGATACACTGCATATTACGTTATATTATAAGGTATTTTCAATGATACACTGGATATTACGCTATATTATAAGGTATTTTCAAAGATACACTACAAATTACGATATGTTATAAGGTATTTTCAATGGTACACTGCATATTACGTTATATTATAAGGTATTTTCAATGATACACTGTATATTACGTAATATTACATGGTATTTTCTATGATACACTGCATATTACGTTATATTATAAGGTATTTTAAATGATACACTTTATATTACGTTATATTATAAGGTATTTTCAATGATACACTGGATATTACGCTATATTATAAGGTATTTTCAACGATACACTGCATGTTACGCTATATTGTAAGGTATTTTCAATGATACACTGTAGATTACGTTATATTATAAGGTATTTTCAAAGATACACTACAAATTACGATATGTTATAAGGTATTTTCAATGGTACACTGCATATTACTTTATATTACATGGTATTTTCAATGATACACTGCATATTACGTTATATTATAAGGTATTTTCAATGATACACTGCATATTACGATATGTTATAAGGTATTTTCAATGATACACTGTATATTACGATATATTATAAGGTATTTTCAATGATACACTGCATATTACGTTATATTATAAGGTATTTTCAATGATAAACTACGATATATTAGAAGGTATTTTCAATGATACACTGAATATTACGTTATATTATAAGGTATGTTCAATGATAAACTACGATATATTAGAAGGTATTTTCAATGATACACTGCATATTACGTTATATTATAAGGTATTTTCAATGATAAACTACGATATATTAGAAGGTATTTTCAATGATATACTGCATATTACGTTATATTATAAGGTATTTTCAATGATACACTGCATATTACGTTATATTATAAGGTATTTTCAATGATACATTGCATATTACGTTATATTACATGGTATTTTCTATGATACACTGCATATTACGTTATATTATAAGGTATTTTCAATGATAAACTTCATATTACGTTATATTATAAGGTATTTTCAATGATTCACTGGATATTACGCTATATTATAAGGTATTTTCAACGATACACTGCATGTTACGCTATATTGTAAGGTATTTTCAATGATACACTGTATATTACGTTATATTATAAGGTATTTTCAAAGATACACTACAAATTACGATATGTTATAAGGTATTTTCAATGATACACTGCATATTACGTTATACTATAAGGTATTTTCAATGATACACTGTATATTACGTTATATTACATGGTATTTTCAAAGATACACTACAAATTACGATATGTTATAAGGTATTTTCAATGATACACTGCATATTACGTTATATTACATGGTATTTTCTATGATACACTGCATATTACGTTATATTATATGGTATTTTCAATGATACACTGCATATTACGATATGATATAAGGTATTTTGAATGATACACTGCATATTACGTTATATTATAAGGTATTTTCAAAGATACACTACAAATTACGATATGTTATAAGGTATTTTCAATGGTACACTGCATATTACGTTATATTACATGGTATTTTCAATGATACACTGCATATTACGTTATATTATAAGGTATTTTCAATGATACACTGCATATTACGATATGTTATAAGGTATTTTCAATGATACACTGTATATTACGTTATATTATAAGGTATTTTCAATGATACACTGCATATTACGTTATATTATAAGGTATTTTCAATGATAAACTACGATATATTAGAAGGTATTTTCAATGATACACTGCATATTACGTTATATTATAAGGTATTTTCAATGATACACTGCATATTACGATATGATATAAGGTATTTTCAATGATACACTGCATATTACGTTATATCGTAACGTATTTTCAATGATACACTGCATATTACGTTATATTATAAGGTATTTTCAATGATACACTGGATATTACGCTATATTATAAGGTATTTTCAATGATACACTGCATATTACGTTATATTATAAGGTATTTTCATTGATACACTGCATATTACGTTATATTAGAAGGTATTTTCAATGATACATTGCATATTACGTTATATTATAAGGTATTTTCAATGATACACTGCATATTACGTTATATTATAAGGTATTTTCAATGATACACTGTATATTACGTTATATTACATGGTATTTTCTATGATACACTGCATATTACGTTATATTATAAGGTATTTTCAATGATAAACTTCATATTACGTTATATTGTAAGGTATTTTCAATGATTCACTGGATATTACGCTATATTATAAGGTATTTTCAACGATACACTGCATGTTACGCTATATTGTAAGGTATTTTCAATGATACACTGTATATTACGTTATATTATAAGGTATTTTCAAAGATACACTACAAATTACGATATGTTATAAGGTATTTTCAATGGTACACTGCATATTACGTTATATTACATGGTATTTTCAATGATACACTGCATATTACGTTATATTATAAGGTATTTTCAATGATACACTGCATATTACGATATGTTATAAGGTATTTTCAATGATACACTGTATATTACGTTATATTATAAGGTATTTTCAATGATACACTGCATATTACGTTATATTATAAGGTATTTTCAATGATAAACTACGATATATTAGAAGGTATTTTCAATGATACACTGCATATTACGTTATATTACATGGTATTTTCTATGATACACTGCATATTACGTTATATTATAAGGTATTTTCAATGATACACTGCATATTACGATATGATATAAAGTATTTTCAATGATACACTGGATATTACGTTATATCGTAAGGTATTTTCAATGATACACTGCATATTACGTTATATTATAAGGTATTTTCAACGATACACTGCATGTTACGCTATATTGTAAGGTATTTTCAATGATACACTGTATATTACGTTATATTATAAGGTATTTTCAAAGATACACTACAAATTACGATATGTTATAAGGTATTTTCAATGATACACTGCATATTACGTTATATTATAAGGTATTTTCAATGATACACTGTATATTACGTTATATTACATGGTATTTTCAATGATAAACTACGATATATTAGAAGGTATTTTCAATGATACACTGCATATTACGTTATATTATAAGGTATTTTCAATGATAAACTACGATATATTAGAAGGTATTTTCAATGATACACTGCATATTACGTTATATTATAAGGTATTTTCAATGATAAACTACGATATATTAGAAGGTATTTTCAATGATACACTACATATTACGTTATATTATAAGGTATTTTCAATGATACACTGCATATTACGTTATATTATAAGGTATTTTCAACGATACACTGCATGTTACGCTATATTGTAAGGTATTTTCAATGATACACTGTATATTACGTTATATGATAAGGTATTTTCAAAGATACACTACAAATTACGATATGTTATAAGGTATTTTCAATGATACACTGCATATTACGTTATATTATAAGGTATTTTCAATGATACACTGTATATTACGTTATATTACATGGTATTTTCAATGATAAACTACGATATATTAGAAGGTATTTTCAATGATACACTGCATATTACGTTATATCGTAAGGTATTTTCAATGATACACTGCATATTACGTTATATTATAAGGTATTTTCAATGATACACTGGATATTACGCTATATTATAAGGTATTTTCAATGATACACTGCATATTACGTTATATTATAAGGTATTTTCAATGATACACTTCATATTACGTTATATTATAAGGTATTTTCAATGATACACTGAGTATTACGCTATATTATAAGGTATTTTCAACGATACACTGCATGTTACGCTATATTGTAAGGTATTTTCAATGATACACTGTATATTACGTTATATTATAAGGTATTTTCAAAGATACACTACAAATTACGATATGTTATAAGGTATTTTCAATGATACACTGCATATTACGTTATATTATAAGGTATTTTCAATGATAAACTACGATATATTAGAAGGTATTTTCAATGATACACTACATATTACGTTGTATTATAAGGTATTTTCAATGATACACTGCATATTACGTTATATTATAAGGTATTTTCAACGATACACTGCATGTTACGCTATATTGTAAGGTATTTTCAATGATACACTGTATATTACGTTATATTATAAGGTATTTTCAAAGATACACTACAAATTACGATATGTTATAAGGTATTTTCAATGATACACTGCATATTACGTTATATTATAAGGTATTTTCAATGATACACTGTATACTACGTTATATTACATGGTATTTTCAATGATAAACTACGATATATTAGAAGGTATTTTCAATGATACACTGCAAATTACGTTATATCGTAAGGTATTTTCAATGATACACTGCATATTACGTTATATTATAAGGTATTTTCAATGATACACTGCATGTTACGTTATATGATAAGGTATTTTCAATGATACACTGCATATTACGTTATATTATAAGGTATTTTCTATGATACACTGCATATTACGTTATATTATAAGGTATTTTCAATGATACACTGCATATTACGTTATATTATAAGGTATTTTTAATGATACACTGCATATTACGTTATATTACAAGGTATTTTCAATGATACACTGCATATTACGTTATATCGTAAGGTATTTTCAATGATACACTGCATATTACGTTATATTATAAGGTATTTTCAATGATAGACTGCATGTTACGTTATATGATAAGGTATTTTCAATGATACACTGCATATTACGCTATATTATAATGTATTTTCAATGATACACTGCATATTACGCTATATTATAAGGTATTCTCAATGATACACTGCATATTACGTTATATTATAAGGTATTTTCAATGATACACTGCATGTTACGTTATATGATAAGGTATTTTCAATGATACACTGCATATTACGTTATATTATAAGGTATTTTCTATGATACACTGCATATTACGTTATATTATAAGGTATTTTCAATGATACACTGAATATTACGTTATATTATAAGGTATTTTCAATGATACACTGCATATTACGCTATATTATAAGGTATTTTCAATGATACACTGCATATTACGCTATATTATAAGGTATTTTCAATGATACACTGCATATTACGTTATATTACATGGTATTTTCAATGATACACTGCATATTACGTTATATTATAAGGTATTTTCAATGATACACTGCATATTACGATATGTTATAAGGTATTTTCAATGATACACTGTATATTACGTTATATTATAAGGTATTTTCAATGATACACTGCATATTACGTTATATTATAAGGTATTTTCAATGATAAACTACGATATATTAGAAGGTATTTTCAATGATACACTGCATATTACGTTATATTATAAGGTATTTTCTATGATACACTGCATATTACGTTATATTATAAGGTATTTTCAATGATACACTGCATATTACGTTATATTATAAGGTATTTTTAATGATACACTGCATATTACGTTATATTACAAGTACTGTATATTACGTTATGTTATAAGATATTTTCAATGATAAACTACGATATATTAGAAGGTATTTTCAGTGATACGCTGCATATTACGTTATATTATAAGGTATTTTCAATGATAAACAACGATATATTAGAAGGTATTTTCAATGATACACTGCATATTACGTTATATTATAAGGTATTTTCAATGATACACTGCATATTACGCTATGTTATAAGGTATTTTCAATGATAGACTACGATATATTATAAGGTATTTTCAATGATACACTGCATATTACGTTATATTATAAGGTATTTTCTATGATACACTGCATATTAGGATATGTTATAAGGTATTTTCAATGATACACTGCATATTACGTTATATTATAAGGTATTTTCAATGATACACTGCATATTACGCTATATTATAAGGTATTTTCAATGATACACTGCATATTACGCTATATTATAAGGTATTTTCAATGATACACTGCATATTACGTTATATTATAAGGTATTTTCAATGATAAACTTCATATTACGTTATATTGTAAGGTATTTTCAATGATTCACTGGATATTACGCTATATTATAAGGTATTTTCAATGATACACTGCATATTACGATATGTTATAAGGTATTTTCAATGATACACTGTATATTACGTTATATTATAAGGTATTTTCAATGATACACTGCATATTACGATATGATATAAAGTATTTTCAATGATACACTGGATATTACGTTATATCGTAAGGTATTTTCAATGATACACTGCATATTACGTTATATTATAAGGTATTTTCAACGATACACTGCATGTTACGCTATATTGTAAGGTATTTTCAATGATACACTGTATATTACGTTATATTATAAGGTATTTTCAAAGATACACTACAAATTACGATATGTTATAAGGTATTTTCAATGATACACTGCATATTACGTTATATTATAAGGTATTTTCAATGATACACTGTATATTACGTTATATTACATGGTATTTTCAATGATAAACTACGATATATTAGAAGGTATTTTCAATGATACACTGCATATTACGTTATATTATAAGGTATTTTCAATGATAAACTACGATATATTAGAAGGTATTTTCAATGATACACTGCATATTACGTTATATTATAAGGTATTTTCAATGATAAACTACGATATATTAGAAGGTATTTTCAATGATACACTACATATTACGTTATATTATAAGGTATTTTCAATGATACACTGCATATTACGTTATATTATAAGGTATTTTCAACGATACACTGCATGTTACGCTATATTGTAAGGTATTTTCAATGATACACTGTATATTACGTTATATGATAAGGTATTTTCAAAGATACACTACAAATTACGATATGTTATAAGGTATTTTCAATGATACACTGCATATTACGTTATATTATAAGGTATTTTCAATGATACACTGTATATTACGTTATATTACATGGTATTTTCAATGATAAACTACGATATATTAGAAGGTATTTTCAATGATACACTGCATATTACGTTATATCGTAAGGTATTTTCAATGATACACTGCATATTACGTTATATTATAAGGTATTTTCAATGATACACTGGATATTACGCTATATTATAAGGTATTTTCAATGATACACTGCATATTACGTTATATTATAAGGTATTTTCAATGATACACTGCATATTACGTTATATTATAAGGTATTTTCAATGATACACTGAGTATTACGCTATATTATAAGGTATTTTCAACGATACACTGCATGTTACGCTATATTGTAAGGTATTTTCAATGATACACTGTATATTACGTTATATTATAAGGTATTTTCAAAGATACACTACAAATTACGATATGTTATAAGGTATTTTCAATGATACACTGCATATTACGTTATATTATAAGGTATTTTCAATGATAAACTACGATATATTAGAAGGTATTTTCAATGATACACTACATATTACGTTGTATTATAAGGTATTTTCAATGATACACTGCATATTACGTTATATTATAAGGTATTTTCAACGATACACTGCATGTTACGCTATATTGTAAGGTATTTTCAATGATACACTGTATATTACGTTATATTATAAGGTATTTTCAAAGATACACTACAAATTACGATATGTTATAAGGTATTTTCAATGATACACTGCATATTACGTTATATTATAAGGTATTTTCAATGATACACTGTATACTACGTTATATTACATGGTATTTTCAATGATAAACTACGATATATTAGAAGGTATTTTCAATGATACACTGCATATTACGTTATATCGTAAGGTATTTTCAATGATACACTGCATATTACGTTATATTATAAGGTATTTTCAATGATACACTGCATGTTACGTTATATGATAAGGTATTTTCAATGATACACTGCATATTACGCTATATTATAATGTATTTTCAATGATACACTGCATATTACGCTATATTATAAGGTATTCTCAATGATACACTGCATATTACGTTATATTATAAGGTATTTTCAATGATACACTGCATGTTACGTTATATGATAAGGTATTTTCAATGATACACTGCATATTACGTTATATTATAAGGTATTTTCTATGATACACTGCATATTACGTTATATTATAAGGTATTTTCAATGATACACTGCATATTACGTTATATTATAAGGTATTTTTAATGATACACTGCATATTACGTTATATTACAAGGTATTTTCAATGATACACTGCATATTACGTTATATCGTAAGGTATTTTCAATGATACACTGCATATTACGTTATATTATAAGGTATTTTCAATGATACACTGCATGTTACGTTATATGATAAGGTATTTTCAATGATACACTGCATATTACGCTATATTATAATGTATTTTCAATGATACACTGCATATTACGCTATATTATAAGGTATTCTCAATGATACACTGCATATTACGTTATATTATAAGGTATTTTCAATGATACACTGCATGTTACGTTATATTATAAGGTATTTTCAATGATACACTGCATATTACGTTATATTATAAGGTATTTTCTATGATACACTGCATATTACGTTATATTATAAGGTATTTTCAATGATACACTGAATATTACGTTATATTATAAGGTATTTTCAATGATACACTGCATATTACGCTATATTATAAGGTATTTTCAATGATACACTGCATATTACGCTATATTATAAGGTATTTTCAATGATACACTGCATATTACTTTATATTACATGGTATTTTCAATGATACACTGCATATTACGTTATATTATAAGGTATTTTCAATGATACACTGCATATTACGATATGTTATAAGGTATTTTCAATGATACACTGTATATTACGTTATATTATAAGGTATTTTCAATGATACACTGCATATTACGTTATATTATAAGGTATTTTCAATGATAAACTACGATATATTAGAAGGTATTTTCAATGATACACTGCATATTACGTTATATTATAAGGTATTTTCTATGATACACTGCATATTACGTTATATTATAAGGTATTTTCAATGATACACTGCATATTACGTTATATTATAAGGTATTTTCAATGATACACTGCATATTACGTTATATTACAAGGTATTTTCAATGATACACTGCATATTACGTTATATTATAAGGTATTTTCAATGATAAACTACGATATATTAGAAGGTATTTTCAATGATACACTGCATATTACGTTATATTATAAGGTATTTTCAATGATAAACAACGATATATTAGAAGGTATTTTCAATGATACACTGCATATTACGTTATATTATAAGGTATTTTCAATGATACACTGCATATTACGCTATGTTATAAGGTATTTTCAATGATAGACTACGATATATTATAAGGTATTTTCAATGATACACTGCATATTACGTTATATTATAAGGTATTTTCTATGATACACTGCATATTAGGATATGTTATAAGGTATTTTCAATGATACACTGCATATTACGTTATATTATAAGGTATTTTCAATGATACACTGCATATTACGCTATATTATAATGTATTTTCAATGATACACTGCATATTACGATATGTTATAAGGTATTTTCAATGATACACTGCATATTACGTTATATTATAAGGTATTTTCAATGATACACTGTATATTACGTTATATTACATGGTATTTTCAATGATAAACTACGATATATTAGAAGGTATTTTCAATGATACACTGCATATTACGTTATATCGTAAGGTATTTTCAATGATACACTGCATATTACGTTATATTATAAGGTATTTTCAATGATACACTGCATATTACGCTATATTATAAGGTATTTTCAATGATACACTGCATATTACGTTATATTATAAGGTATTTTCAATGATACACTTCATATTACGTTATATTATAAGGTATTTTCAATGATACACTGAGTATTACGCTATATTATAAGGTATTTTCAACGATACACTGCATGTTACGCTATATTGTAAGGTATTTTCAATGATACACTGTATATTACGTTATATTATAAGGTATTTTCAAAGATACACTACAAATTACGATATGTTATAAGGTATTTTCAATGATACACTGCATATTACGTTATATTATAAGGTATTTTCAATGATAAACTACGATATATTAGAAGGTATTTTCAATGATAAACTACATATTACGTTGTATTATAAGGTATTTTCAATGATACACTGCATATTACGTTATATTATAAGGTATTTTCAACGATACACTGCATGTTACGCTATATTGTAAGGTATTTTCAATGATACACTGTATATTACGTTATATTATAAGGTATTTTCAAAGATACACTACAAATTACGATATGTTATAAGGTATTTTCAATGATACACTGCATATTACGTTATATTATAAGGTATTTTCAACGATACACTGCATGTTACGCTATATTGTAAGGTATTTTCAATGATACACTGTATATTACGTTATATTATAAGGTATTTTCAAAGATACACTACAAATTACGATATGTTATAAGGTATTTTCAATGATACACTGCATATTACGTTATATTATAAGGTATTTTCAATGATACACTGTATATTACGTTATATTACATGGTATTTTCAATGATAAACTACGATATATTAGAAGGTATTTTCAATGATACACTGCATATTACGTTATATTATAAGGTATTTTCAATGATAAACTACGATATATTAGAAGGTATTTTCAATGATACACTGCATATTACGTTATATTATAAGGTATTTTCAATGATAAACTACGATATATTAGAAGGTATTTTCAATGATACACTACATATTACGTTATATTATAAGGTATTTTCAATGATACACTGCATATTACGTTATATTATAAGGTATTTTCAACGATACACTGCATGTTACGCTATATTGTAAGGTATTTTCAATGATACACTGTATATTACGTTATATGATAAGGTATTTTCAAAGATACACTACAAATTACGATATGTTATAAGGTATTTTCAATGATACACTGAGTATTACGCTATATTATAAGGTATTTTCAACGATACACTGCATGTTACGCTATATTGTAAGGTATTTTCAATGATACACTGTATATTACGTTATATTATAAGGTATTTTCAAAGATACACTACAAATTACGATATGTTATAAGGTATTTTCAATGATACACTGCATATTACGTTATATTATAAGGTATTTTCAATGATAAACTACGATATATTAGAAGGTATTTTCAATGATACACTACATATTACGTTGTATTATAAGGTATTTTCAATGATACACTGCATATTACGTTATATTATAAGGTATTTTCAACGATACACTGCATGTTACGCTATATTGTAAGGTATTTTCAATGATACACTGTATATTACGTTATATTATAAGGTATTTTCAAAGATACACTACAAATTACGATATGTTATAAGGTA
Organism: Lasioglossum lativentre; assembly: GCA_916610255.1. Taxonomy (NCBI): domain Eukaryota; kingdom Metazoa; phylum Arthropoda; class Insecta; order Hymenoptera; family Halictidae; genus Lasioglossum; species Lasioglossum lativentre. The sequence goes on along the minus strand of CAKAJI010000140.1, from coordinate 32,347 downwards.
TTTTCAATGATACACTGCATATTACGTTATATTATAAGGTATTTTCAACGATACACTGCATGTTACGCTATATTGTAAGGTATTTTCAATGATACACTGTATATTACGTTATATTATAAGGTATTTTCAAAGATACACTACAAATTACGATATGTTATAAGGTATTTTCAATGATACACTGCATATTACGTTATATTATAAGGTATTTTCAATGATACACTGTATATTACGTTATATTACATGGTATTTTCAATGATAAACTACGATATATTAGAAGGTATTTTCAATGATACACTGCATATTACGTTATATTATAAGGTATTTTCAATGATAAACTACGATATATTAGAAGGTATTTTCAATGATACACTGCATATTACGTTATATTATAAGGTATTTTCAATGATAAACTACGATATATTAGAAGGTATTTTCAATGATACACTGCATATTACGTTATATTATAAGGTATTTTCAATGATACACTGCATATTACGTTATATTATAAGGTATTTTCAACGATACACTGCATGTTACGCTATATTGTAAGGTATTTTCAATGATACACTGTATATTACGTTATATGATAAGGTATTTTCAAAGATACACTACAAATTACGATATGTTATAAGGTATTTTCAATGATACACTGAGTATTACGCTATATTATAAGGTATTTTCAACGATACACTGCATGTTACGCTATATTGTAAGGTATTTTCAATGATACACTGTATATTACGTTATATTATAAGGTATTTTCAAAGATACACTACAAATTACGATATGTTATAAGGTATTTTCAATGATACACTGCATATTACGTTATATTATAAGGTATTTTCAATGATAAACTACGATATATTAGAAGGTATTTTCAATGATACACTACATATTACGTTGTATTATAAGGTATTTTCAATGATACACTGCATATTACGTTATATTATAAGGTATTTTCAACGATACACTGCATGTTACGCTATATTGTAAGGTATTTTCAATGATACACTGTATATTACGTTATATTATAAGGTATTTTCAAAGATACACTACAAATTACGATATGTTATAAGGTATTTTCAATGATACACTGCATATTACGTTATATTATAAGGTATTTTCAATGATACACTGTATACTACGTTATATTACATGGTATTTTCAATGATAAACTACGATATATTATAAGGTATTTTCAATGATACACTGCATATTACGTTATATCGTAAGGTATTTTCAATGATACACTGCATATTACGTTGTATTATAAGGTATTTTCAATGATACACTGCATGTTACGTTATATGATAAGGTATTTTCAATGATACACTGCATATTACGCTATATTATAATGTATTTTCAATGATACACTGCATATTACGCTATATTATAAGGTATTCTCAATGATACACTGCATATTACGTTATATTATAAGGTATTTTCAATGATACACTGCATGTTACGTTATATGATAAGGTATTTTCAATGATACACTGCATATTACGTTATATTATAAGGTATTTTCAATGATACACTGCATATTACGTTATATTATAAGGTATTTTCAATGATACACTGCATATTACGTTATATTATAAGGTATTTTCAATGATACACTGCATATTACGTTATATTACAAGGTATTTTCAATGATACACTGCATATTACGTTATATCGTAAGGTATTTTCAATGATACACTGCATATTACGTTATATTATAAGGTATTTTCAATGATACACTGCATGTTACGTTATATGATAAGGTATTTTCAATGATACACTGCATATTACGCTATATTATAATGTATTTTCAATGATACACTGCATATTACGCTATATTATAAGGTATTCTCAATGATACACTGCATATTACGTTATATTATAAGGTATTTTCAATGATACACTGCATGTTACGTTATATGATAAGGTATTTTCAATGATACACTGCATATTACGTTATATTATAAGGTATTTTCTATGATACACTGCATATTACGTTATATTATAAGGTATTTTCAATGATACACTGCATATTACGTTATATTATAAGGTATTTTCAATGATACACTGCATATTACGCTATATTATAAGGTATTTTCAATGATACACTGCATATTACGCTATATTATAAGGTATTTTCAATGATACACTGCATATTACGTTATATTACATGGTATTTTCAATGATACACTGCATATTACGTTATATTATAAGGTATTTTCAATGATACACTGCATATTACGATATGTTATAAGGTATTTTCAATGATACACTGTATATTACGTTATATTATAAGGTATTTTCTATGATACACTGCATATTACGTTATATTATAAGGTATTTTCAATGATACACTGTATATTACGTTATATTACATGGTATTTTCAATGATAAACTACAATATATTAGAAGGTATTTTCAATGATACACTGCATATTACGTTATATCGTAAGGTATTTTCAATGATACACTGCATATTACGTTATATTATAAGGTATTTTCAATGATACACTGCATGTTACGTTATATGATAAGGTATTTTCAATGATACACTGCATATTACGTTATATTATAAGGTATTTTCAATGATACACTGCATATTACGCTATATTATAAGGTATTTTCAATGATACACTGCATATTACGCTATATTATAAGGTATTTTCAATGATACACTGCATATTACGATATGTTATAAGGTATTTTCAATGATACACTGCATATTACGTTATATTATAAGGTATTTTCAATGATACACTGTATATTACGTTATATTACATGGTATTTTCAATGATAAACTACGATATATTAGAAGGTATTTTCAATGATACACTGCATATTACGTTATATTATAAGGTATTTTCAATGATAAACTACGATATATTAGAAGGTATTTTCAATGATACACTGCATATTACGTTATATTATAAGGTATTTTCAATGATAAACTACGATATATTAGAAGGTATTTTCAATGATACACTACATATTACGTTATATTATAAGGTATTTTCAATGATACACTGCATATTACGTTATATTATAAGGTATTTTCAATGATACACTGCATGTTACGCTATATTGTAAGGTATTTTCAATGATACACTGTATATTACGTTATATGATAAGGTATTTTCAAAGATACACTACAAATTACGATATGTTATAAGGTATTTTCAATGATACACTGCATATTACGTTATATTATAAGGTATTTTCAATGATACACTGTATATTACGTTATATTACATGGTATTTTCAATGATAAACTACGATATATTAGAAGGTATTTTCAATGATACACTGCATATTACGTTATATCGTAAGGTATTTTCAATGATACACTGCATATTACGTTATATTATAAGGTATTTTCAATGATACACTGGATATTACGCTATATTATAAGGTATTTTCAATGATACACTGCATATTACGTTATATTATAAGGTATTTTCAATGATACACTTCATATTACGTTATATTATAAGGTATTTTCAATGATACACTGAATATTACGCTATATTATAAGGTATTTTCAACGATACACTGCATGTTACGCTATATTGTAAGGTATTTTCAATGATACACTGTATATTACGTTATATTATAAGGTATTTTCAAAGATACACTACAAATTACGATATGTTATAAGGTATTTTCAATGATACACTGCATATTACGTTATATTATAAGGTATTTTCAATGATAAACTACGATATATTAGAAGGTATTTTCAATGATACACTACATATTACGTTGTATTATAAGGTATTTTCAATGATACACTGCATATTACGTTATATTATAAGGTATTTTCAACGATACACTGCATGTTACGCTATATTATAAGGTATTTTCAATGATACACTGCATATTACGTTATATTATAAGGTATTTTCAATGATACACTGCATGTTACGTTATATGATAAGGTATTTTCAATGATACACTGCATATTACGTTATATTATAAGGTATTTTCTATGATACACTGCATATTACGTTATATTATAAGGTATTTTCAATGATACACTGTATATTACGTTATATTACATGGTATTTTCAATGATAAACTACGATATATTAGAAGGTATTTTCAATGATACACTGCATATTACGTTATATCGTAAGGTATTTTCAATGATACACTGCATATTACGTTATATTATAAGGTATTTTCAATGATACACTGGATATTACGCTATATTATAAGGTATTTTCAATGATACACTGCATATTACGTTATATTATAAGGTATTTTCAATGATACACTTCATATTACGTTATATTATAAGGTATTTTCAATGATACACTGAATATTACGCTATATTATAAGGTATTTTCAACGATACACTGCATGTTACGCTATATTGTAAGGTATTTTCAATGATACACTGTATATTACGTTATATTATAAGGTATTTTCAAAGATACACTACAAATTACGATATGTTATAAGGTATTTTCAATGATACACTGCATATTACGTTATATTATAAGGTATTTTCAATGATAAACTACGATATATTAGAAGGTATTTTCAATGATACACTACATATTACGTTGTATTATAAGGTATTTTCAATGATACACTGCATATTACGTTATATTATAAGGTATTTTCAACGATACACTGCATGTTACGCTATATTGTAAGGTATTTTCAATGATACACTGTATATTACGTTATATTATAAGGTATTTTCAAAGATACACTACAAATTACGATATGTTATAAGGTATTTTCAATGATACACTGCATATTACGTTATATTATAAGGTATTTTCAATGATACACTGTATATTACGTTATATTACATGGTATTTTCAATGATAAACTACGATATATTAGAAGGTATTTTCAATGATACACTGCATATTACGTTATATCGTAAGGTATTTTCAATGATACACTGCATATTACGTTATATTATAAGGTATTTTCAATGATACACTGCATGTTACGTTATATGATAAGGTATTTTCAATGATACACTGCATATTACGCTATATTATAATGTATTTTCAATGATACACTGCATATTACGCTATATTATAAGGTATTTTCAATGATACACTGCATATTACGTTATATTATAAGGTATTTTCAATGATACACTGCATGTTACGTTATATGATAAGGTATTTTCAATGATACACTGCATATTACGTTATATTATAAGGTATTTTCTATGATACACTGCATATTACGTTATATTATAAGGTATTTTCAATGATACACTGCATATTACGTTATATTATAAGGTATTTTTAATGATACACTGCATATTACGTTATATTACAAGGTATTTTCAATGATACACTGCATATTACGTTATATTATAAGGTATTTTCAATGATAAACTACGATATATTAGAAGGTATTTTCAATGATACACTGCATATTACGTTATATTATAAGGTATTTTCAATGATAAACAACGATATATTAGAAGGTATTTTCAATGATACACTGCATATTACGTTATATTATAAGGTATTTTCAAAGATACACTGCATATTACGCTATGTTTTCAATGATAGACTACGATATATTATAAGGTATTTTCAATGACACACTGCATATTACGTTATATTATAAGGTATTTTCTATGATACACTGCATATTAGGATATGTTATAAGGTATTTTCAATGATACACTGCATATTACGTTATATTATAAGGTATTTTCAATGATAAACTACGATATATTAGAAGGTATTTTCAATGATACACTGCATATTACGTTATATTATAAGGTATTTTCAATGATAAACAACGATATATTAGAAGGTATTTTCAATGATACACTGCATATTACGTTATATTATAAGGTATTTTCAATGATACACCGCATATTACGTTATATTATAAGGTATTTTCTATGATACACTGCATATTACGTTATATTATAAGGTATTTTCAATGATACACTGCATATTACGTTATATTATAAGGTATTTTCAATGATACACTGCATATTACGTTATATTATAAGGTATTTTCTATGATACACTGCATATTAGGATATGTTATAAGGTATTTTCAATGATACACTGTATATTACGTTATATTACATGGTATTTTCTATGATACACTGCATATTACGTTATATTATAAGGTATTTTCAATGATACACCGCATATTACGTTATATTATAAGGTATTTTCTATGATACACTGCATATTACGTTATATTATAAGGTATTTTCAATGATACACTGCATATTACGTTATATTATAAGGTATTTTCAATGATACACTGCATATTACGTTATATTATAAGGTATTTTCAATGATACACTGCATATTACGTTATATTATAAGGTATTTTCAATGATACACTGCATATTACGCTATATTATAAGGTATTTTCAATGATACACTGCATATTACGCTATATTATAAGGTATTTTCAATGATACACTGCATATTACGTTATATTATAAGGTATTTTCAATGATACACTGCATGTTACGTTATATGATAAGGTATTTTCAATGATACACTGCATATTACGTTATATTATAAGGTATTTTCTATGATACACTGCATATTACGTTATATTATAAGGTATTTTCAATGATACACTGCATATTACGTTATATTATAAGGTATTTTCAATGATACACTGCATATTACGTTATATTACATGGTATTTTCTATGATACACTGCATATTACGTTATATTATAAGGTATTTTCAATGATACACTGCATATTACGTTATATTATAAGGTATTTTCATTGATACACTGCATATTACGTTATATTATAAGGTATTTTCAATGATACACTGCATATTACGTTATATTATAAGGTATTTTCAATGATAAACAACGATATATTAGAAGGTATTTTCAATGATACACTGCATATTACGTTATATTACATGGTATTTTCTATGATACACTGCATATTACGTTATATTATAAGGTATTTTCAATGATAAACTACGATATATTACAAGGTATTTTCAATGATACACTGCATATTACGTTATATTATAAGGTATTTTCAATGATACACTGTATATTACGTTATATTACATGGTATTTTCTATGATACACTGCATATTACGTTATATTATAAGGTATTTTCAATGATACACTGCATATTACGTTATATTATAAGGTATTTTCAATGATAAACTACGATATGTTAGAAGGTATTTTCAATGATACACTGCATATTATGTTATATTATAAGGTATTTTCAATGATAAACTACGTTATATTATAAGGTATTTTCAATGATACACTGCATATTACGTTATATTATAAGGTATTTTCAATGATACACTGTATATTACGTTATATTACATGGTATTTTCTATGATACACTGCATATTACGATATATTATATGGTATTTTCAATGATACACTGCATATTACGTTATATTATAAGGTATTTTCAATGATACACTGCATATTACGTTACATTATAAGGTATTTTCAATGATACACTGCATATTACGTTATATTATAATGTATTTTCAATGATACACTGCATATTACGCTATATTATAATGTATTTTCAATGATACACTGCATATTACGCTATATTATAAGGTATTTTCAATGATACACTGCATATTACGTTATATTATAAGGTATTTTCAATGATACACTGCATGTTACGTTATATGATAATGTATTTTCAATGATACACTGCATATTACGTTATATTATAAGGTATTTTCTATGATACACTGCATATTAGGATATGTTATAAGGTATTTTCAATGATACACTGTATATTACGTTATATTATAAGGTATTTTCAATGATACACTGCATGTTACGTTATATGATAAGGTATTTTCAATGATACACTGCATATTACGTTATATTTAAAGGTATTTTCTATGATACACTGCATATTACGTTATATTATAAGGTATTTTCAATGATACACTGCATATTACGTTATATTATAAGGTATTTTCAATGATACACTGCATATTACGTTATATTACATGGTATTTTCTATGATACACTGCATATTACGTTATATAATAAGGTATTTTCAATGATACACTGCATATTACGTTATATTATAAGGTATTTTCATTGATGACACTGCATATTACGTTATAGTTATAAGGGTATTTTCAATGATACACTGCATATTACGTTATATTATAAGGTATTTTCAAAGATACACTACAAATTACGATATGTTATAAGGTATTTTCAATGATACACTGCATATTACGTATATTATAAGGTATTTTCAATGATACTCTGCATATTACGATATGTTATAAGGTATTTTCAATGATACACTGTATATTACGTTATATTATAAGGTATTTTCAATGATACACTGCATATTACGTTATATTATAAGGTATTTTCAATGATAAACTACGATATATTAGAAGGTATTTTCAATGATACACTGCATATTACGTTATATCATAAGGTATTTTCAATGATAAACTACGATATATTAGAAGGTATTTTCAATGATACACTGCATATTACGTTATATTATAAGGTATTTTCAATGATAAACTACGATATATTAGAAGGTATTTTCAATGATACACTGCATATTACGTTATATCATAAGGTATTTTCAATGATACACTGCATATTACGTTATATTATAAGGTATTTTCAATGATACACTGCATATTACGCTATATTATAAGGTATTTTCAATGATACACTGCATATTACGCTATATTATAAGGTATTTTCAATGATACACTGCATATTACGTTATGTTATAAGGTATTTTCAATGATACACTGCATGTTACGTTATATGATAAGGTATTTTCAATGATACACTGCATATTACGTTATATTATAAGGTATTTTCAATGATACACTGCATATTACGTTTATATTATAAGGTATTTTTCAATGATACACTGCATATTACGTTATATTATAAGGTATTTTCAATGATACACTGCATATTACGTTATATTACAAGGTATTTTCAATGATACACTGCATATTACGTTATATTATAAGGTATTTTCAATGATAAACTACGATATATTAGAAGGTATTTTCAATGATACACTGCATATTACGTTATATTATAAGGTATTTTCAATGATACACTCGTATATTACGTTATATTACATGGTATTTTCTATGATACACTGCATATTACGTTATATTATAAGGTATTTTCAATGATACACTGCATATTACGCTATATTATAAGGTATTTTCAATGATACACTGCATATTACGCATATTATAAGGTATTTTCAATGATACACTGCATATTACGTTATATTATAAGGTATTTTCAATGATACACTGCATATTACGTTATATTACAAGGTATTTTCAATGATACACTGCATATTACGTTATATTATAAGGTATTTTCAATGATAAACTACGATATATTACAAGGTATTTTCAATGATACACTGCATATTACGTTATATTATAAGGCATTTTCAATGATACACTGTATATTACGTTATATTACATGGTATTTTCTATGATACACTGCATATTACGTTATATTATAAGGTATTTCAATGATACACTGCATATTACGTTATATTATAAGGTATTTTCAATGATAAACTACGATATATTAGAAGGTATTTTCAATGATACACTGCATATTATGTTATATTATAAGGTATTTTCAATGATAAACTACGTTATATTATAAGGTATTTTCTATAATACACTGCATATTACGTTATATTATAAGGTATTTTCAATGATACACTGCATATTACGTTATATTATAAGGTATTTTCAATGATACACTGCATATTACGTTATATTATAAGGTATTTTCTATGATACACTGCATATTAGGATATGTTATAAGGTATTTTCAATGATACAACTGTATATTACGTTATATTACATGGTATTTTCTATGATACACTGCATATTACGTTATATTATAAGGTATTTTCAATGATACACCGCATATTACGTTATATTATAAGGTATTTTCTATGATACACTGCATATTACGTTATATTATAAGGTATTTTCAATGATACACTGCATATTACGTTATATTATAAGGATTTTCAATGATACACAGCATATTACGCTATATTATAAGGTATTTTCAATGATACACTGCATATTACGCTATATTATAAGGTATTTTCAATGATACACTGCATATTACGTTATATTATAAGGTATTTTCAATGATACACTGCATGTTACGTTATATGATAAGGTATTTTCAATGATACACTGCATATTACGTTATATTATAAGGTATTTTCTATGATACAACTGCATATTACGTTATATTATAAGGTATTTTCAATGATACACTGCATATTACGTTATATTATAAGGTATTTTCAATGATACACTGCATATTACGTTATATTACATGGTATTTTCTATGATACACTGCATATTAAGTTATATTATAAGGTATTTTCAATGATACACTGCATATTACGTTATATTATAAGGTATTTTCATTGATACACTGCATATTACGTTATATTATAAGGTATTTTCAATGATACACTGCATATTACGTTATATTATAAGGTATTTTCAAAGATACACTACAAATTACGATATGTTATAAGGTATTTTCAATGATACACTGCATATTACGTTATATTATAAGGTATTTTCAATGATACACTGCATATTACAATATGTTATAAGGTATTTTCAATGATACACTGTATATTACGTTATATTATAAGGTATTTTCAATGATACACTGCATATTACGCTATATTATAAGGTATTTTCAATGATACACTGCATATTACGCTATATTATAAGGTATTTTCAATGATACACTGCATATTACGTTATGTTATAAGGTATTTTCAATGATACACTGCATGTTACGTTATATGATAAGGTATTTTCAATGATACACTGCATATTACGTTATATTATAAGGTATTTTCTATGATACAACTGCATATTACGTTATATTATAAGGTATTTTCAATGATACACTGCATATTACGTTATATTATAAGGTATTTTCAATGATACACTGCATATTACGTTATATTACAAGGTATTTTCAATGATACACTGCATATTACGTTATATTATAAGGTATTTTCAATGATAAACTACGATATATTAGAAGGTATTTTCAATGATACACTGCATATTACGTTATATTATAAGGTATTTTCAATGATACACTGTATATTACGTTATATTACATGGTATTTTCTATGATACACTGCATATTACGTTATATTATAAGGTATTTTCAATGATACACTGCATATTACGTTATATTATAAGGTATTTTCAATGATACACTGCATATTACGTTATATCATAAGGTATTTTCAATGATAAACTACGATATATTAGAAGGTATTTTCAATGATACACTGCATATTACGTTATATTATAAGGTATTTTCAATGATACACTGTATATTACGTTATATTACATGGTATTTTCTATGATACACTGCATATTACGTTATATTATAAGGTATTTTCAATGATACACCGCATATTACGTTATATTATAAGGTATTTTCAATGATACACTGCATATTACGTTATATTATAAGGTATTTTCAATGATACACTGCATATTACGTTATATTATAAGGTATTTTCAATGATACACTGCATATTACGTTATATTATAAGGTATTTTCAATGATACACTGCATATTACGTTATATTATAAGGTATTTTCAATGATACACTGCATATTACGCTATATTATAAGGTATTTTCAATGATACACTGCATATTACGCTATATTATAAGGTATTTTCAATGATACACTGCATATTACGTTATGTTATAAGGTATTTTCAATGATACACTGCATGTTACGTTATATGATAAGGTATTTTCAATGATACACTGCATATTACGTTATATTATAAGGTATTTTCTATGATACACTGCATATTACGTTATATTATAAGGTATTTTCAATGATACACTGCATATTACGTTATATTATAAGGTATTTTCAATGATACACTGCATATTACGTTATATTACAAGGTATTTTCAATGATACACTGCATATTACGTTATATTATAAGGTATTTTCAATGATAAACTACGATATATTAGAAGGTATTTTCAATGATACACTGCATATTACGTTATATTATAAGGTATTTTCAATGATACACTGTATATTACGTTATATTACATGGTATTTTCTATGATACACTGCATATTACGTTATATTATAAGGTATTTTCAATGATACACTGCATATTACGTTATATTATAAGGTATTTTCAATGATACACTGCATATTACGTTATATTATAAGGTATTTTCAATGATACACTGTATATTATAAGGTATTTTCAATGATACACTGCATATTACGTTATATTATAAGGTATTTTCAAAGATACACTACAAATTACGATATGTTATAAGGTATTTTCAATGATACACTGCATATTACGTTATATTATAAGGTATTTTCAATGATAAACTACGATATATTAGAAGGTATTTTCTATGATACACTGCATATTACGTTATATTATAAGGTATTTTCAATGATACACCGCATATTACGTTATATTATAAGGTATTTTCAATGATACACTGCATATTACGTTATATTATAAGGTATTTTCAATGATACACTGCATATTACGTTATATTATAAGGTATTTTCAATGATACACTGCATATTACGTTATATTATAAGGTATTTTCAATGATACACTGCATATTACGTTATATTATAAGGTATTTTCAATGATACACTGCATATTACGCTATATTATAAGGTATTTTCAATGATACACTGCATATTACGCTATATTATAAGGTATTTTCAATGATACACTGCATATTACGTTATATTATAAGGTATTTTCAATGATACACTGCATATTACGATATATTACAAGGTATTTTCAATGATACACTGCATATTACGTTATATTATAAGGTATTTTCAATGATAAACTACGATATATTAGAAGGTATTTTCAATGATACACTGCATATTATGTTATATTATAAGGTATTTTCAATGATAAACTACGTTATATTATAAGGTATTTTCTATGATACACTGCATATTACGTTATATTATAAGGTATTTTCAATGATACACTGCATATTACGTTATATTATAAGGTATTTTCAATGATACACTGCATATTACGTTATATTATAAGGTATTTTCTATGATACACTGCATATTAGGATATGTTATAAGGTATTTTCAATGATACACTGTATATTACGTTATATTACATGGTATTTTCTATGATACACTGCATATTACGTTATATTATAAGGTATTTTCAATTATACACCGCATATTACGTTATATTATAAGGTATTTTCTATGATACACTGCATATTACGTTATATTATAAGGTATTTTCAATGATACACTGCATATTACGCTATATTATAAGGTATTTTCAATGATACACAGCATATTACGCTATATTATAAGGTATTTTCAATGATACACTGCATATTACGTTATATTATAAGGTATTTTCAATGATACACTGTATATTACGTTATATTATAAGGTATTTTCAATGATACACTGCATGTTACGTTATATGATAAGGTATTTTCAATGATACACTGCATATTACGTTATATTATAAGGTATTTTCTATGATACACTGCATATTACGTTATATTATAAGGTATTTTCAATGATACACTGCATATTACGTTATATTATAAGGTATTTTCAATGATACACTGCATATTACGTTATATTACATGGTATTTTCTATGATACACTGCATATTACGTTATATTATAAGGTATTTTCAATGATACACTGCATATTACGTTATATTATAAGGTATTTTCATTGATACACTGCATATTACGTTATATTATAAGGTATTTTCAATGATACACTGCATATTACGTTATATTATAAGGTATTTTCAAAGATACACTACAAATTACGATATGTTATAAGGTATTTTCAATGATACACTGCATGTTACGTTATATGATAAGGTATTTTCAATGATACACTGCATATTACGTTATATTATAAGGTATTTTCTATGATACACTGCATATTACGTTATATTATAAGGTATTTTCAATGATACACTGCATATTACGTTATATTATAAGGTATTTTCAATGATACACTGCATATTACGTTATATTACATGGTATTTTCTATGATACACTGCATATTACGTTATATAATAAGGTATTTTCAATGATACACTGCATATTACGTTATATTATAAGGTATTTTCATTGATACACTGCATATTACGTTATATTATAAGGTATTTTCAATGATACACTGTATATTACGTTATATTACATGGTATTTTCTATGATACACTGCATATTACGTTATATTATAAGGTATTTTCAATGATACACTGCATATTACGTTATATTATAAGGTATTTTCAATGATAAACTACGATATATTAGAAGGTATATTCAATGATACACTGCATATTATGTTATATTATAAGGTATTTTCAATGATAAACTACGTTATATTATAAGGTATTTTCAATGATACACTGCATATTACGTTATATTATAAGGTATTTTCAATGATACACTGTATATTACGTTATATTACATGGTATTTTCTATGATACACTGCATATTACGATATATTATATGGTATTTTCAATGATACACTGCATATTACGTTATATTATAAGGTATTTTCAATGATACACTGCATATTACGTTACATTATAAGGTATTTTCAATGATACACTGCATATTACGTTATATTATAAGGTATTTTCAATGATACACTGCATATTACGCTATATTATAATGTATTTTCAATGATACACTGCATATTACGCTATATTATAAGGTATTTTCAATGATACACTGCATATTACGTTATATTATAAGGTATTTTCAATGATACACTGCATGTTACGTTATATGATAATGTATTTTCAATGATACACTGCATATTACGTTATATTATAAGGTATTTTCTATGATACACTGCATATTACGTTATATTATAAGGTATTTTCAATGATACACTGTATATTACGTTATATTACATGGTATTTTCTATGATACACTGCATATTACGTTATATTATAAGGTATTTTCAATGATACACTGCATATTACGTTATATTATAAGGTATTTTCAATGATACACTGCATATTACGTTATATTATAAGGTATTTTCAATGATACACTGTATATTATAAGGTATTTTCAATGATACACTGCATATTACGTTATATTATAAGGTATTTTCAAAGATACACTACAAATTACGATATGTTATAAGGTATTTTCAATGATACACTGCATATTACGTTATATTATAAGGTATTTTCAATGATAAACTACGATATATTAGAAGGTATTTTCTATGATACACTGCATATTACGTTATATTATAAGGTATTTTCAATGATACACCGCATATTACGTTATATTATAAGGTATTTTCAATGATACACTGCATATTACGTTATATTATAAGGTATTTTCAATGATACACTGCATATTACGTTATATTATAAGGTATTTTCAATGATACACTGCATATTACGTTATATTATAAGGTATTTTCAATGATACACTGCATATTACGTTATATTATAAGGTATTTTCAATGATACACTGCATATTACGCTATATTATAAGGTATTTTCAATGATACACTGCATATTACGCTATATTATAAGGTATTTTCAATGATACACTGCATATTACGTTATATTATAAGGTATTTTCAATGATACACTGCATATTACGATATATTACAAGGTATTTTCAATGATACACTGCATATTACGTTATATTATAAGGTATTTTCAATGATAAACTACGATATATTAGAAGGTATTTTCAATGATACACTGCATATTATGTTATATTATAAGGTATTTTCAATGATAAACTACGTTATATTATAAGGTATTTTCTATGATACACTGCATATTACGTTATATTATAAGGTATTTTCAATGATACACTGCATATTACGTTATATTATAAGGTATTTTCAATGATACACTGCATATTACGTTATATTATAAGGTATTTTCTATGATACACTGCATATTAGGATATGTTATAAGGTATTTTCAATGATACACTGAATATTACGTTATATTACATGGTATTTTCTATGATACACTGCATATTACGTTATATTATAAGGTATTTTCAATTATACACCGCATATTACGTTATATTATAAGGTATTTTCTATGATACACTGCATATTACGTTATATTATAAGGTATTTTCAATGATACACTGCATATTACGTTATATTATAAGGTATTTTCAATGATACACAGCATATTACGCTATATTATAAGGTATTTTCAATGATACACTGCATATTACGCTATATTATAAGGTATTTTCAATGATACACTGCATATTACGTTATATTATAAGGTATTTTCAATGATACACTGCATGTTACGTTATATGATAAGGTATTTTCAATGATACACTGCATATTACGTTATATTATAAGGTATTTTCTATGATACACTGCATATTACGTTATATTATAAGGTATTTTCAATGATACACTGCATATTACGTTATATTATAAGGTATTTTCAATGATACACTGCATATTACGTTATATTACATGGTATTTTCTATGATACACTGCATATTACGTTATATTATAAGGTATTTTCAATGATACACTGCATATTACGTTATATTATAAGGTATTTTCATTGATACACTGCATATTACGATATATTATAAGGTATTTTCAATGATACACTGCATATTACGTTATATTATAAGGTATTTTCAAAGATACACTACAAATTACGATATGTTATAAGGTATTTTCAATGATACACTGCATGTTACGTTATATGATAAGGTATTTTCAATGATACACTGCATATTACGTTATATTATAAGGTATTTTCAATGATACACTGCATATTACGTTATATTATAAGGTATTTTCTATGATACACTGCATATTAGGATATGTTATAAGGTATTTTCAATGATACACTGTATATTACGTTATATTACATGGTATTTTCTATGATACACTGCATATTACGTTATATTATAAGGTATTTTCAATTATACACCGCATATTACGTTATATTATAAGGTATTTTCTATGATACACTGCATATTACGTTATATTATAAGGTATTTTCAATGATACACTGCATATTACGTTATATTATAAGGTATTTTCAATGATACACAGCATATTACGCTATATTATAAGGTATTTTCAATGATACACTGCATATTACGTTATATTATAAGGTATTTTCAATGATACACTGCATATTACGTTATATTATAAGGTATTTTCAATGATACACTGCATGTTACGTTATATGATAAGGTATTTTCAATGATACACTGCATATTACGTTATATTATAAGGTATTTTCAATGATACACTGCATATTACGTTATATTATAAGGTATTTTCAATGATACACTGCATATTACGTTATATTATAAGGTATTTTCAATGATACACTGCATATTACGTTATATTACATGGTATTTTCTATGATACACTGCATATTACGTTATATTATAAGGTATTTTCAATGATACACTGCATATTACGTTATATTATAAGGTATTTTCATTGATACACTGCATATTACGATATATTATAAGGTATTTTCAATGATACACTGCATATTACGTTATATTATAAGGTATTTTCAAAGATACACTACAAATTACGATATGTTATAAGGTATTTTCAATGATACACTGCATGTTACGTTATATTATAAGGTATTTTCAATGATACACTGCATATTACGTTATATTATAAGGTATTTTCTATGATACACTGCATATTACGTTATATTATAAGGTATTTTCAATGATACACTGCATATTACGTTATATTATAAGGTATTTTCAATGATACACTGCATATTACGTTATATTACATGGTATTTTCTATGATACACTGCATATTACGTTATATAATAAGGTATTTTCAATGATACGCTGCATATTACGTTATATTATAAGGTATTTTCATTGATACACTGCATATTACGTTATATTATAAGGTATTTTCAATGATACACTGTATATTACGTTATATTACATGGTATTTTCTATGATACACTGCATATTACGTTATATTATAAGGTATTTTCAATGATACACTGCATATTACGTTATATTATAAGGTATTTTCAATGATAAACTACGATATATTAGAAGGTATTTTCAATGATACACTGCATATTATGTTATATTATAAGGTATTTTCAATGATAAACTACGTTATATTATAAGGTATTTTCAATGATACACTGCATATTACGTTATATTATAAGGTATTTTCAATGATACACTGTATATTACGTTATATTACATGGTATTTTCTATGATACACTGCATATTACGATATATTATATGGTATTTTCAATGATACACTGCATATTACGTTATATTATAAGGTATTTTCAATGATACACTGCATATTACGTTACATTATAAGGTATTTTCAATGATACACTGCATATTACGTTATATTATAAGGTATTTTCAATGATACACTGCATATTACGCTATATTATAATGTATTTTCAATGATACACTGCATATTACGCTATATTATAAGGTATTTTCAATGATACACTGCATATTACGTTATATTATAAGGTATTTTCAATGATACACTGCATGTTACGTTATATGATAATGTATTTTCAATGATACACTGCATATTACGTTATATTATAAGGTATTTTCTATGATACACTGCATATTACGTTATATTATAAGGTATTTTCAATGATACACTGCATATTACGTTATATTATAAGGTATTTTCAATGATACACTGCATATTACGTTATATTATAAGGTATTTTCTATGATACACTGCATATTAGGATATGTTATAAGGTATTTTCAATGATACACTGTATATTACGTTATATTATAAGGTATTTTCAATGATACACTGCATGTTACGTTATATGATAAGGTATTTTCAATGATACACTGCATATTACGCTATATTATAAGGTATTTTCAATGATACACTGCATATTACGTTATGTTATAAGGTATTTTCAATGATACACTGCATGTTACGTTATATGATAAGGTATTTTTCAATGATACACTGCATATTACGTTATATTATAAGGTATTTTCAATGATACACTGTATATTACGTTATATTACATGGTATTTTCTATGATACACTGCATATTACGTTATATTATAAGGTATTTTCAATGATACACTGCATATTACGTTATATTATAAGGTATTTTCAATGATACACTGCATATTACGTTATATTATAAGGTATTTTCAATGATACACTGTATATTATAAGGTATTTTCAATGATACACTGCATATTACGTTATATTATAAGGTATTTTCAAAGATACACTACAAATTACGATATGTTATAAGGTATTTTCAATGATACACTGCATATTACGTTATATTATAAGGTATTTTCAATGATAAACTACGATATATTAGAAGGTATTTTCTATGATACACTGCATATTACGTTATATTATAAGGTATTTTCAATGATACACCGCATATTACGTTATATTATAAGGTATTTTCAATGATACACTGCATATTACGTTATATTATAAGGTATTTTCAATGATACACTGCATATTACGTTATATTATAAGGTATTTTCAATGATACACTGCATATTACGTTATATTATAAGGTATTTTCAATGATACACTGCATATTACGTTATATTATAAGGTATTTTCAATGATACACTGCATATTACGCTATATTATAAGGTATTTTCAATGATACACTGCATATTACGCTATATTATAAGGTATTTTCAATGATACACTGCATATTACGTTATATTATAAGGTATTTTCAATGATACACTGCATATTACGTTATATTACAAGGTATTTTCAATGATACACTGCATATTACGTTATATTATAAGGTATTTTCAATGATAAACTACGATATATTACAAGGTATTTTCAATGATACACTGCATATTACGTTATATTATAAGGTATTTTCAATGATACACTGTATATTACGTTATATTACATGGTATTTTCTATGATACACTGCATATTACGTTATATTATAAGGTATTTTCAATGATACACTGCATATTACGTTATATTATAAGGTATTTTCAATGATAAACTACGATATATTAGAAGGTATTTTCAATGATACACTGCATATTATGTTATATTATAAGGTATTTTCAATGATAAACTACGTTATATTATAAGGTATTTTCTATGATACACTGCATATTACGTTATATTATAAGGTATTTTCAATGATACACTGCATATTACGTTATATTATAAGGTATTTTCAATGATACACTGCATATTACGTTATATTATAAGGTATTTTCTATGATACACTGCATATTAGGATATGTTATAAGGTATTTTCAATGATACACTGTATATTACGTTATATTACATGGTATTTTCTATGATACACTGCATATTACGTTATATTATAAGGTATTTTCAATGATAAACTACGATATATTAGAAGGTATTTTCAATGATACACTGCATATTACGTTATATCATAAGGTATTTTCAATGATAAACTACGATATATTAGAAGGTATTTTCAATGATACACTGCATATTACGTTATATTATAAGGTATTTTCAATGATACACTGTATATTACGTTATATTACATGGTATTTTCTATGATACACTGCATATTACGTTATATTATAAGGTATTTTCAATGATACACTGCATATTACGTTATATTATAAGGTATTTTCAATGATACACTGCATATTACGTTATATTATAAGGTATTTTCAATGATACACTGCATATTACGCTATATTATAAGGTATTTTCAATGATACACTGCATATTACGCTATATTATAAGGTATTTTCAATGATACACTGCATATTACGTTATGTTATAAGGTATTTTCAATGATACACTGCATGTTACGTTATATGATAAGGTATTTTCAATGATACACTGCATATTACGTTATATTATAAGGTATTTTCTATGATACACTGCATATTACGTTATATTATTAGGTATTTTCAATGATACACTGCATATTACGTTATATTATAAGGTATTTTCTATGATACACTGCATATTACGTTATATTATAAGGTATTTTCAATGATACACTGCATATTACGTTATATTATAAGGTATTTTCAATGATACACTGCATATTACGTTATATTATAAGGTATTTTCTATGATACACTGCATATTAGGATATGTTATAAGGTATTTTCAATGATACACTGTATATTACGTTATATTACATGGTATTTTCTATGATACACTGCATATTACGTTATATTATAAGGTATTTTCAATGATACACCGCATATTACGTTATTTTATAAGGTATTTTCTATGATACACAGCATATTACGTTATATTATAAGGTATTTTCAATGATACACTGCATATTACGTTATATTATAAGGTATTTTCAATGATACACAGCATATTACGCTATATTATAAGGTATTTTCAATGATACACTGCATATTACGCTATATTATAAGGTATTTTCAATGATACACTGCATATTACGATATGTTATAAGGTATTTTCAATGATACACTGTATATTACGTTATATTATAAGGTATTTTCAATGATACACTGCATATTACGTTATATTATAAGGTATTTTCAATGATAAACTACGATATATTAGAAGGTATTTTCAATGATACACTGCATATTACGTTATATCATAAGGTATTTTCAATGATAAACTACGATATATTAGAAGGTATTTTCAATGATACACTGCATATTACGTTATATTATAAGGTATTTTCAATGATACACTGCATATTACGTTATATTATAAGGTATTTTCAATGATACACTGCATATTACGCTATATTATAAGGTATTTTCAATGATACACTGCATATTACGCTATATTATAAGGTATTTTCAATGATACACTGCATATTACGTTATATTATAAGGTATTTTCAATGATACACTGCATGTTACGTTATATGATAAGGTATTTTCAATGATACACTGCATATTACGTTATATTATAAGGTATTTTCAATGATACACTGCATGTTACGTTATATGATAATGTATTTTCAATGATACACTGCATATTACGTTATATTATAAGGTATTTTCTATGATACACTGCATATTACGTTATATTATAAGGTATTTTCAATGATACACTGCATATTACGTTATATTATAAGGTATTTTCAATGATACACTGCATATTACGTTATATTATAAGGTATTTTCTATGATACACTGCATATTAGGATATGTTATAAGGTATTTTCAATGATACACTGTATATTACGTTATATTATAAGGTATTTTCAATGATACACTGCATGTTACGTTATATGATAAGGTATTTTCAATGATACACTGCATATTACGCTATATTATAAGGTATTTTCAATGATACACTGCATATTACGTTATGTTATAAGGTATTTTCAATGATACACTGTATATTACGTTATATTACATGGTATTTTCTATGATACACTGCATATTACGTTATATTATAAGGTATTTTCAATGATACACTGCATATTACGTTATATTATAAGGTATTTTCAATGATACACTGCATATTACGTTATATTATAAGGTATTTTCAATGATACACTGTATATTATAAGGTATTTTCAATGATACACTGCATATTACGTTATATTATAAGGTATTTTCAAAGATACACTACAAATTACGATATGTTATAAGGTATTTTCAATGATACACTGCATATTACGTTATATTATAAGGTATTTTCAATGATAAACTACGATATATTAGAAGGTATTTTCTATGATACACTGCATATTACGTTATATTATAAGGTATTTTCAATGATACACCGCATATTACGTTATATTATAAGGTATTTTCAATGATACACTGCATATTACGTTATATTATAAGGTATTTTCAATGATACACTGCATATTACGTTATATTATAAGGTATTTTCAATGATACACTGCATATTACGTTATATTATAAGGTATTTTCAATGATACACTGCATATTACGTTATATTATAAGGTATTTTCAATGATACACTGCATATTACGCTATATTATAAGGTATTTTCAATGATACACTGCATATTACGCTATATTATAAGGTATTTTCAATGATACACTGCATATTACGTTATATTATAAGGTATTTTCAATGATACACTGCATATTACGTTATATTATAAGGTATTTTCAATGATACACAGTATATTACGTTATATTACATGGTATTTTCTATGATACACTGCATATTACGTTATATTATAAGGTATTTTCAATGATACACTGCATATTACGTTATATTATAAGGTATTTTCAATGATAAACTACGATATATTAGAAGGTATTTTCAATGATACACTGCATATTATGTTATATTATAAGGTATTTTCAATGATAAACTACGTTATATTATAAGGTATTTTCTATGATACACTGCATATTACGTTATATTATAAGGTATTTTCAATGATACACTGCATATTACGTTATATTATAAGGTATTTTCAATGATACACTGCATATTACGTTATATTATAAGGTATTTGCTATGATACACTGCATATTAGGATATGTTATAAGGTATTTTCAATGATACACTGCATATTACGCTATATTATAAGGTATTTTCAATGATACACTGCATATTACGTTATATTATAAGGTATTTTCAATGATACACTGCATATTACGTTATATTACAAGGTATTTTCAATGATACACTGCATATTACGTTATATTATAAGGTATTTTCAATGATAAACTACGATATATTACAAGGTATTTTCAATGATACACTGCATATTACGTTATATTATAAGGTATTTTCAATGATACACTGCATATTACGCTATATTATAAGGTATTTTCAATGATACACTGCATATTACGCTATATTATAAGGTATTTTCAATGATACACTGCATATTACGTTATATTATAAGGTATTTTCAATGATACACTGCATATTACGTTATATTACAAGGTATTTTCAATGATACACTGCATATTACGTTATATTATAAGGTATTTTCAATGATAAACTACGATATATTACAAGGTATTTTCAATGATACACTGCATATTACGTTATATTATAAGGTATTTTCAATGATACACTGTATATTACGTTATATTACATGGTATTTTCTATGATACACTGCATATTACGTTATATTATAAGGTATTTTCAATGATACACTGCATATTACGTTATATTATAAGGTATTTTCAATGATAAACTACGATATATTAGAAGGTATTTTCAATGATACACTGCATATTATGTTATATTATAAGGTATTTTCAATGATAAACTACGTTATATTATAAGGTATTTTCTATGATACACTGCATATTACGTTATATTATAAGGTATTTTCTATGATACACTGCATATTACGTTATATTATAAGGTATTTTCAATGATACACTGCATATTACGTTATATTACATGGTATTTTCTATGATACACTGCATATTACGTTATATTATAAGGTATTTTCAATGATACACTGCATATTACGTTATATTATAAGGTATTTTCATTGATACACTGCATATTACGTTATATTATAAGGTATTTTCAATGATACACTGCATATTACGTTATATTATAAGGTATTTTCAAAGATACACTACAAATTACGATATGTTATAAGGTATTTTCAATGATACACTGCATATTACGTTATATTATAAGGTATTTTCAATGATACACTGCATATTACGATATGTTATAAGGTATTTTCAATGATACACTGTATATTACGTTATATTATAAGGTATTTTCAATGATACACTGCATATTACGTTATATTATAAGGTATTTTCAATGATAAACTACGATATATTAGAAGGTATTTTCAATGATACACTGCATATTACGTTATATCATAAGGTATTTTCAATGATAAACTACGATATATTAGAAGGTATTTTCAATGATACACTGCATATTACGTTATATTATAAGGTATTTTCAATGATACACTGCATATTACGTTATATTATAAGGTATTTTCAATGATACACTGCATATTACGCTATATTATAAGGTATTTTCAATGATACACTGCATATTACGCTATATTATAAGGTATTTTCAATGATACACTGCATATTACGTTATATTATAAGGTATTTTCAATGATACACTGCATGTTACGTTATATGATAAGGTATTTTCAATGATACACTGCATATTACGTTATATTATAAGGTATTTTCTATGATACACTGCATATTACGTTATATTATAAGGTATTTTCAATGATACACTGCATATTACGTTATATTATAAGGTATTTTCAATGATACACTGCATATTACGTTATATTACATGGTATTTTCTATGATACACTGCATATTACGTTATATAATAAGGTATTTTCAATGATACACTGCATATTACGTTATATTATAAGGTATTTTCATTGATACACTGCATATTACGTTATATTATAAGGTATTTTCAATGATACACTGTATATTACGTTATATTACATGGTATTTTCTATGATACACTGCATATTACGTTATATTATAAGGTATTTTCAATGATACACTGCATATTACGTTATATTATAAGGTATTTTCAATGATAAACTACGATATATTAGAAGGTATTTTCAATGATACACTGCATATTATGTTATATTATAAGGTATTTTCAATGATAAACTACGTTATATTATAAGGTATTTTCAATGATACACTGCATATTACGTTATATTATAAGGTATTTTCAATGATACACTGTATATTACGTTATATTACATGGTATTTTCTATGATACACTGCATATTACGATATATTATATGGTATTTTCAATGATACACTGCATATTACGTTATATTATAAGGTATTTTCAATGATACACTGCATATTACGTTACATTATAAGGTATTTTCAATGATACACTGCATATTACGTTATATTATAAGGTATTTTCAATGATACACTGCATATTACGCTATATTATAATGTATTTTCAATGATACACTGCATATTACGCTATATTATAAGGTATTTTCAATGATACACTGCATATTACGTTATATTATAAGGTATTTTCAATGATACACTGCATGTTACGTTATATGATAATGTATTTTCAATGATACACTGCATATTACGTTATATTATAAGGTATTTTCTATGATACACTGCATATTACGTTATATTATAAGGTATTTTCAATGATACACTGCATATTACGTTATATTATAAGGTATTTTCAATGATACACTGCATATTACGTTATATTATAAGGTATTTTCTATGATACACTGCATATTAGGATATGTTATAAGGTATTTTCAATGATACACTGTATATTACGTTATATTATAAGGTATTTTCAATGATACACTGCATGTTACGTTATATGATAAGGTATTTTCAATGATACACTGCATATTACGTTATATTATAAGGTATTTTCAATGATACACTGTATATTACGTTATATTACATGGTATTTCTATGATACACTGCATATTACGTTATATTATAAGGTATTTTCAATGATACACTGCATATTACGTTATATTATAAGGTATTTTCAATGATACACTGCATATACGTTATATTATAAGGTATTTTCAATGATACACAGTATATTATAAGGTATTTTCAATGATACACTGCATATTACGTTATATTATAAGGTATTTTCAAAGATACACTACAAATTACGATATGTTATAAGGTATTTTCAATGATACACTGCATATTACGTTATATTATAAGGTATTTTCAATGATAAACTACGATATATTAGAAGGTATTTTCTATGATACACTGCATATTACGTTATATTATAAGGTATTTTCAATGATACACCGCATATTACGTTATATTATAAGGTATTTTCAATGATACACTGCATATTACGTTATATTATAAGGTATTTTCAATGATACACTGCATATTACGTTATATTATAAGGTATTTTCAATGATACACTGCATATTACGTTATATTATAAGGTATTTTCAATGATACACTGTATATTATAAGGTATTTTCAATGATACACTGCATATTACGTTATATTATAAGGTATTTTCAAAGATACACTACAAATTACGATATGTTATAAGGTATTTTCAATGATACACTGCATATTACGTTATATTATAAGGTATTTTCAATGATAAACTACGATATATTAGAAGGTATTTTCTATGATACACTGCATATTACGTTATATTATAAGGTATTTTCAATGATACACCGCATATTACGTTATATTATAAGGTATTTTCAATGATACACTGCATATTACGTTATATTATAAGGTATTTTCAATGATACACTGCATATTACGTTATATTATAAGGTATTTTCAATGATACACTGCATATTACGTTATATTATAAGGTATTTTCAATGATACACTGCATATTACGTTATATTATAAGGTATTTTCAATGATACACTGCATATTACGCTATATTATAAGGTATTTTCAATGATACACTGCATATTACGCTATATTATAAGGTATTTTCAATGATACACTGCATATTACGTTATATTATAAGGTATTTTCAATGATACACTGCATATTACGTTATATTACAAGGTATTTTCAATGATACACTGCATATTACGTTATATTATAAGGTATTTTCAATGATAAACTACGATATATTACAAGGTATTTTCAATGATACACTGCATATTACGTTATATTATAAGGTATTTTCAATGATACACTGTATATTACGTTATATTACATGGTATTTTCTATGATACACTGCATATTACGTTATATTATAAGGTATTTTCAATGATACACTGCATATTACGTTATATTATAAGGTATTTTCAATGATAAACTACGATATATTAGAAGGTATTTTCAATGATACACTGCATATTATGTTATATTATAAGGTATTTTCAATGATAAACTACGTTATATTATAAGGTATTTTCTATGATACACTGCATATTACGTTATATTATAAGGTATTTTCAATGATACACTGCATATTACGTTATATTATAAGGTATTTTCAATGATACACTGCATATTACGTTATATTATAAGGTATTTGCTATGATACACTGCATATTAGGATATGTTATAAGGTATTTTCAATGATACACTGTATATTACGTTATATTACATGGTATTTTCTATGATACACTGCATATTACGTTATATTATAAGGTATTTTCAATGATACACCGCATATTACGTTATATTATAAGGTATTTTCTATGATACACTGCATATTACGTTATATTATAAGGTATTTTCAATGATACACTGCATATTACGTTATATTATAAGGTATTTTCAATGATACACAGCATATTACGCTATATTATAAGGTATTTTCAATGATACACTGCATATTACGCTATATTATAAGGTATTTTCAATGATACACTGCATATTACGTTATATTATAAGGTATTTTCAATGATACACTGCATGTTACGTTATATGATAAGGTATTTTCAATGATACACTGCATATTACGTTATATTATAAGGTATTTTCTATGATACACTGCATATTACGTTATATTATAAGGTATTTTCAATGATACACTGCATATTACGTTATATTATAAGGTATTTTCAATGATAAACTACGATATATTAGAAGGTATTTTCAATGATACACTGCATATTACGTTATATCATAAGGTATTTTCAATGATAAACTACGATATATTAGAAGGTATTTTCAATGATACACTGCATATTACGTTATATTATAAGGTATTTTCAATGATAAACTACGATATATTAGAAGGTATTTTCAATGATACACTGCATATTACGTTATATCATAAGGTATTTTCAATGATAAACTACGATATATTAGAAGGTATTTTCAATGATACACTGCATATTACGTTATATTATAAGGTATTTTCAATGATACACTGTATATTACGTTATATTACATGGTATTTTCTATGATACACTGCATATTACGTTATATTATAAGGTATTTTCAATGATACACTGCATATTACGTTATATTATAAGGTATTTTCAATGATACACTGCATATTACGTTATATTATAAGGTATTTTCAATGATACACTGCATATTACGTTATATTATAAGGTATTTTCAATGATACACTGCATATTACGCTATATTATAAGGTATTTTCAATGATACACTGCATATTACGCTATATTATAAGGTATTTTCAATGATACACTGCATATTACGTTATGTTATAAGGTATTTTCAATGATACACTGCATGTTACGTTATATGATAAGGTATTTTCAATGATACACTGCATATTACGTTATATTATAAGGTATTTTCTATGATACACTGCATATTACGTAATATTATTAGGTATTTTCAATGATACACTGCATATTACGTTATATTATAAGGTATTTTCAATGATACACTGCATATTACGTTATATTACAAGGTATTTTCAATGATACACTGCATATTACGTTATATTATAAGGTATTTTCAATGATAAACTACGATATATTAGAAGGTATTTTCAATGATACACTGCATATTACGTTATATTATAAGGTATTTTCAATGATACACTGTATATTACGTTATATTACATGGTATTTTCTATGATACACTGCATATTACGTTATATTATAAGGTATTTTCAATGATACACTGTATATTACGTTATATTATAAGGTATTTTCAATGATACACTGCATATTACGTTATATTATAAGGTATTTTCAATGATACACTGTATATTACATGGTATTTTCTATGATATACTGCATATTACATTATATTATAAGGTATTTTCAATGATACACTGCATATTACGTTATATTATAAGGTATTTTCAATGATACACTGCATATTACGTTATATTATAAGGTATTTTCAATGATAAACTACGATATATTAGAAGGTATTTTCAATGATACACTGCATATTACGTTATATTATAAGGTATTTTCAATGATAAACAACGATATATTAGAAGGTATTTTCAATGATACACTGCATATTACGTTATATTATAAGGTATTTTCAATGATACACTGTATACTACGTTATATTACATGGTATTTTCTATGATATACTGCATATTACGTTATATTATAAGGTATTTTCAATGATACACTGCATATTACGTTATATTATAAGGTATTTTCTATGATACACTGCATATTAGGATATGTTATAAGGTATTTTCAATGATACACTGCATATTACGTTATATTATAAGGTATTTTCAATGATAAACTACGATATATTAGAAGGTATATTCAATGATACACTGCATATTACGTTATATTATAAGGTATTTTCAATGATACACTGTATATTACGTTATATTACATGGTATTTTCTATGATACACTGCATATTACGTTATATTATAAGGTATTTTCAATGATACACTGCATATTACGTTATATTATAAGGTATTTTCAATGATACACTGCATATTACGTTATATTATAAGGTATTTTCAATGATACACTGCATATTACGTTATATTATAAGGTATTTTCAATGATACACTGCATGTTACGTTATATGATAAGGTATTTTCAATGATACACTGCATATTACGTTATATTATAAGGTATTTTCTATGATACACTGCATATTACGTTATATTATAAGGTATTTTCAATGATACACTGCATATTACGTTATATTATAAGGTATTTTCAATGATACACTGCATATTACGTTATATTACATGGTATTTTCTATGATACACTGCATATTACGTTATATAATAAGGTATTTTCAATGATACACTGCATATTACGTTATATTATAAGGTATTTTCATTGATACACTGCATATTATGTTATATTATAAGGTATTTTCAATGATACACTGCATATTACGTTATATTATAAGGTATTTTCAAAGATACACTACAAATTACGATATGTTATAAGGTATTTTCAATGATACACTGCATATTACGTTATATTATAAGGTATTTTCAATGATAAACTACGATATATTAGAAGGTATTTTCTATGATACACTGCATATTACGTTATATTATAAGGTATTTTCAATGATACACCGCATATTACGTTATATTATAAGGTATTTTCAATGATACACTGCATATTACGTTATATTATAAGGTATTTTCAATGATACACTGCATATTACGTTATATTATAAGGTATTTTCAATGATACACTGCATATTACGTTATATTATAAGGTATTTTCAATGATACACTGCATATTACGTTATATTACAAGGTATTTTCAATGATACACTGCATATTACGTTATATTATAAGGTATTTTCAATGATAAACTACGATATATTAGAAGGTATTTTCAATGATACACTGCATATTACGTTATATTATAAGGTATTTTCAATGATACACTGTATATTACGTTATATTACATGGTATTTTCTATGATACACTGCATATTACGTTATATTATAAGGTATTTTCAATGATACACTGTATATTACGTTATATTATAAGGTATTTTCAATGATACACTGCATATTACGTTATATTATAAGGTATTTTCAATGATACACTGTATATTACATGGTATTTTCTATGATATACTGCATATTACATTATATTATAAGGTATTTTCAATGATACACTGCATATTACGTTATATTATAAGGTATTTTCAATGATACACTGCATATTACGTTATATTATAAGGTATTTTCAATGATAAACTACGATATATTAGAAGGTATTTTCAATGATACACTGCATATTACGTTATATTATAAGGTATTTTCAATGATAAACAACGATATATTAGAAGGTATTTTCAATGATACACTGCATATTACGTTATATTATAAGGTATTTTCAATGATACACTGTATACTACGTTATATTACATGGTATTTTCTATGATATACTGCATATTACGTTATATTATAAGGTATTTTCAATGATACACTGCATATTACGTTATATTATAAGGTATTTTCAATGATACACTGCATATTAGGATATGTTATAAGGTATTTTCAATGATACACTGCATATTACGTTATATTATAAGGTATTTTCAATGATAAACTACGATATATTAGAAGGTATATTCAATGATACACTGCATATTACGTTATATTATAAGGTATTTTCAATGATACACTGTATATTACGTTATATTACATGGTATTTTCTATGATACACTGCATATTACGTTATATTATAAGGTATTTTCAATGATACACTGCATATTACGTTATATTATAAGGTATTTTCAATGATACACTGCATATTACGTTATATTATAAGGTATTTTCAATGATACACTGCATATTACGTTATATTATAAGGTATTTTCAATGATACACTGCATGTTACGTTA
>CAKAJI010000139.1:0-33740 GCA_916610255.1 Lasioglossum lativentre | reverse complement strand
ACGTTATATTATAAGGTATTTTCAATGATACACAGCATATTACGTTATATTATAAGGTATTTTCAATGATACACTGCATATTACGTTATACTATATGGTATTTTCAATGATAGACTGCATATTACGTTATATTATATGGTATTTCCAATGATAGACTGCAAATATCACGTTATATTATAAGGTATTTTCAATGATACACTGCATATTACGTTATATTATAAGGTATTTTCAGTGATAGACTGGATATTACGTTATATTATAAGGTATTTTCAATGATACACTGCATATTGCGTTATATTATAAGGTATTTTCAATGATACACTGCATATTACGTTATATTATAAGGTATTTTCAATGATACACTACATTTACGATATATTCTAAAGTATTTTCAATGATACACTGCATATTACGTTATATTATAAGGTATTTTCAATGATACACTAAATAGTACGTTATATTATAAGGTATTTCAAATGGTAGACTGCATATTACATTATATTAAAAGGTATTTTCAATGATACACTGCATATTACGTTATATCATAAGGTATTTTCATTGATAGACTGCATATTACCTTATATAATACGGTATTTTCAATGATAGACTGCAAATATCACGTTATATTATAAGGTATTTTCAATGGTACACTGCATATTAGGTTACATTATAAGGTATTTTCAATGATACACTGCATATTACGTTATATTATAAGGTATTTTCAATGATACACAGCATATTACGTTATATTATAAGGTATTTTCAATGATACACTGCATATTACGTTATACTATATGGTATTTTCAATGATAGACTGCATATTACGTTATATTATATGGTATTTCCAATGATAGACTCCAAATATCACGTTATATTATAAGGTATTTTCAATGATACACTGCATATTACGTTATATTATAAGGTATTTTCAGTGATAGACTGGATATTACGTTATATTATAAGGTATTTTCAATGATACACTGCATATTGCGTTATATTATAAGGTATTTTCAATGATACACTGCATATTACGTTATATTATAAGGTATTTTTCAATGATACACTACATTTACGATATATTCTAAAGTATTTTCAATGATACACTGCATATTACGTTATATTATAAGGTATTTTCAGTGATAGACTGCATATTACGTTATATTATAAGGTATTTTCAATGATACACTGCATATTGCGTTATATTATAAGGTATTTTCAATGATACACTGAATATTACGTTATATTATAAGGTATTTTCAATGATACACTGCATATTAGGTTATATTATAAGGTATTTTCAAAGATACACTCCATATTACGTTATATTATCAGGTATTTTCAATGATACACTAAATAGTACGTTATATTATAAGGTATTTCAAATGGTAGACTGCATATTACATTATATTAAAAGGTATTTTCAATGATACACTGCATATTACGTTATATTATAAGGTATTTTCATTGATAGACTGCATATTACCTTATATAATAAGGTATTTTCAATGATAGACTGCAAATATCACGTTATATTATAAGGTATTTTCAATGATACACTGCATATTACGTTATATTATAAGGTATTTTCAGTGATAGACTGGATATTACGTTATATTATAAGGTATTTTCAATGATACACTGCATATTGCGTTATATTATGAGGTATTTTCAATGATACACTGCATATTACGTTATATTCTAAGGTATTTTCAATGATACACAGCAAATTACGTTATATTATAAGGTATTTTCAATGATACACTGCATATTACGTTATATTATAAGGTATTTTCAGTGATAGACTGGATATTACGTTATATTATAAGGTATTTTCAATGATACACTGAATATTACGTTATATTATATGGTATTTTCAATGATACACTGCATATTACGTTATATTATAAGGTATTTTCAGTGATAGACTGGATATTACGTTATATTATAAGGTATTTTCAATGATGCACTGCATATTACGTTACATTATAAGGTATTTTCAATGATACACTGCATATTACGTTATATTATAAGGTATTTTCAATGATACACTACATTTACGATATATTCTAAAGTATTTTCAATGATACACTGCATATTACGTTATATTATAAGGTATTTTCAGTGATAGACTGCATATTACGTTATATTATAAGGTATTTTCAATGATACACTGCATATTGCGTTATATTATAAGGTATTTTCAATGATACACTGAATATTACGTTATATTATAAGGTATTTTCAATGATACACTGCATATTAGGTTATATTATAAGGTATTTTCAAAGATACACTCCATATTACGTTATATTATCAGGTATTTTCAATGATACACTAAATAGTACGTTATATTATAAGGTATTTCAAATGGTAGACTGCATATTACATTATATTAAAAGGTATTTTCAATGATACACTGCATATTACGTTATATTATAAGGTATTTTCATTGATAGACTGCATATTACCTTATATAATAAGGTATTTTCAATGATAGACTGCAAATATCACGTTATATTATAAGGTATTTTCAATGGTACACTGCATATTAGGTTATATTATAAGGTATTTTCAATGATACACTAAATAGTACGTTATATTATAAGGTATTTTCAATGATGCACTGTATATTACGTTACATTATAAGGTATTTTCAATGATACACTGCATATTACGTTATATTCTAAGGTATTTTCAATGATACACAGCAAATTACGTTATATTATAAGGTATTTTCAATGATACACTGCATATTACGTTATATTATAAGGTATTTTCAGTGATAGACTGGATATTACGTTATATTATAAGGTATTTTCAATGATACACTGAATATTACGTTATATTATATGGTATTTTCAATGATACACTGCTTATTACGTTATCTCATAAGGTATTCTCAATGATACACTGCATATTACGTTATATTATAAGGTATTTTCAATGATGCACTGCATATTGCGATATATTATAAGGTATTTTCAATGATACACTGAATATTACGTTATATTATAAGGTATTTTCAATGATGCACTGCATATTACGTTATACTATATGGTATTTTCAATGATAGACTGCATATTACGTTATATTATATGGTACTTCCAATGATAGACTGCAAATATCACGTTATATTATAAGGTATTTTCAATGATACACTGCATATTACGTTATATTATAAGGTATTTTCAGTGATAGACTGGATATTACGTTATATTATAAGGTATTTTCAATGATACACTGCATATTGCGTTATATTATAAGGTATTTTCAATGATACACTGCATATTACGTTATATTATAAGGTATTTTCAATGATACACTACATTTACGATATATTCTAATGTATTTTCAATGATACACTGCATATTACGTTATATTATAAGGTATTTTCAGTGATAGACTGCATATTACGTTATATTATAAGGTATTTTCAATGATGCACTGTATATTACGTTACATTATAAGGTATTTTCAATGATACACTGCATATTACGTTATATTATAAGGTATTTTCAATGATACACAGCAAATTACGTTATATTATAAGGTATTTTCAATGATACACTGCATATTACGTTATATTATAAGGTATTTTCAGTGATAGACTGGATATTACGTTATATTATAAGGTATTTTCAATGATACACTGAATATTACGTTATATTATATGGTATTTTCAATGATACACTGCTTATTACGTTATCTCATAAGGTATTCTCAATGATACACTGCATATTACGTTATATTATAAGGTATTTTCAATGATGCACTGCATATTACGTTACATTATAAGGTATTTTCAATGATACACTGCATATTACGTTATATTATAAGGTATTTTCAATGATACACTGCATATTACGTTATATTATAAGGTATTTTCAGTGATAGACTGGATATTACGTTATATTATAAAGGTATTTTCAATGATACACTGCATATTGCGTTATATTATATGGTATTTCAAATGGTAGACTGCATATTACATTATATTAAAAGGTATTTCAATGA
The DNA here is from genome assembly GCA_916610255.1 of Lasioglossum lativentre. Classification (NCBI taxonomy): domain Eukaryota; kingdom Metazoa; phylum Arthropoda; class Insecta; order Hymenoptera; family Halictidae; genus Lasioglossum; species Lasioglossum lativentre. The sequence continues at coordinate 29,726 of CAKAJI010000139.1, read as the reverse complement.
TACACTGCATATTACGTTATATTATAAGGTATTTTCATTGATAGACTGCATATTACCTTATATAATAAGGTATTTTCAATGATAGACTGCAAATATCACGTTATATTATAAGGTATTTTCAATGGTACACTGCATATTAGGTTATATTATAAGGTATTTTCAATGATACACTAAATAGTACGTTATATTATAAGGTATTTTCAATGATGCACTGTATATTACATTATATTAAAAGGTATTTTCATTGATACACTGCATATTACGTTATATTATAAGGTATTTTCATTGATAGACTGCATATTACCTTATATAATAAGGTATTTTCAATGATAGACTGCAAATATCACGTTATATTATAAGGTATTTTCAATGGTACACTGCATATTAGGTTTATATTATAAGGTATTTTCAATGATACACTAAATAGTACGTTATATTATAAGGTATTTTCAATGATGCACTGTATATTACGTTACATTATAAGGTATTTTCAATGATACACAGCAAATTACGTTATATTATAAGGTATTTTCAATGATACACAGCAAATTACGTTATATTATAAGGTATTTTCAATGATACACTGCATATTACGTTATATTATAAGGTATTTTCAGTGATAGACTGCATATTACGTTATATTATAAGGTATTTTCAATGATACACTGAATATTACGTTATATTATATGGTATTTTCAATGATACACTGCTTATTACGTTATCTCATAAGGTATTCTCAATGATACACTGCATATTACGTTATATTATAAGGTATTTTCAATGATGCACTGCATATTACGTTACATTATAAGGTATTTTCAATGATACACTGCATATTACGTTATATTATAAGGTATTTTCAATGATACACTGCATATTACGTTATATTATAAGGTATTTTCAGTGATAGACTGGATATTACGTTATATTATAAGGTATTTTCAATGATACACTGCATATTGCGTTATATTATAAGGTATTTCAAATGGTAGACTGCATATTACATTATATTAAAAGGTATTTTCAATGATACACTGCATATTACGTTATATTATAAGGTATTTTCATTGATAGACTGCATATTACCTTATATAATAAGGTATTTTCAATGATAGACTGCAAATATCACGTTATATTATAAGGTATTTTCAATGGTACACTGCATATTAGGTTATATTATAAGGTATTTTCAATGATACACTAAATAGTACGTTATATTATAAGGTATTTTCAATGATGCACTGTATATTACGTTACATTATAAGGTATTTTCAATGATACACTGCATATTACGTTATATTATAAGGTATTTTCAATGATACACAGCTTATTACGTTATCTCATAAGGTATTCTCAATGATACACTGCATATTACGTTATATTATAAGGTATTTTCAATGATGCACTGCATATTGCGATATATTATAAGGTATTTTCAATGATACACTGAATATTACGTTATATTATAAGGTATTTTCAATGATGCACTGCATATTACGTTATACTATATGGTATTTTCAATGATAGACTGCATATTACGTTATATTATATGGTACTTCCAATGATAGACTGCAAATATCACGTTATATTATAAGGTATTTTCAATGATACACTGCATATTACGTTATATTATAAGGTATTTTCAGTGATAGACTGGATATTACGTTATATTATAAGGTATTTTCAATGATACACTGCATATTACGTTATATTATAAGGTATTTTCAATGATACACTGCATATTACGTTATATTATAAGGTATTTTCAATGATACACTACATTTACGATATATTCTAATGTATTTTCAATGATACACTGCATATTACGTTATATTATAAGGTATTTTCAGTGATAGACTGCATATTACGTTATATTATAAGGTATTTCAATGATACACTGCATATTGCGATATATTATAAGGTATTTTCAATGATACACTGAATATTACGTTATATTATAAGGTATTTTCAATGATGCACTGTATATTACGTTACATTATAAGGTATTTTCAATGATACACTGCATATTACGTTATATTATAAGGTATTTTCAATGATACACAGCTAATTACGTTATATTATAAGGTATTTTCAATGATACACTGCATATTACGTTATATTATAAGGTATTTTCAGTGATAGACTGGATATTACGTTATATTATAAGGTATTTTCAATGATACACTGAATATTACGTTATATTATATGGTATTTTCAATGATACACTGCTTATTACGTTATCTCATAAGGTATTCTCAATGATACACTGCATATTACGTTATATTATAAGGTATTTTCAATGATGCACTGCATATTACGTTACATTATAAGGTATTTTCAATGATACACTGCATATTACGTTATATTATAAGGTATTTTCAATGATACACTGCATATTACGTTATATTATAAGGTATTTTCAGTGATAGACTGGATATTACGTTATATTATAAGGTATTTTCAATGATACACTGCATATTGCGTTATATTATATGGTATTTCAAATGGTAGACTGCATATTACATTATATTAAAAGGTATTTTCATTGATACACTGCATATTACGTTATATTATAAGGTATTTTCATTGATAGACTGCATATTACCTTATATAATAAGGTATTTTCAATGATAGACTGCAAATATCACGTTATATTATAAGGTATTTTCAATGGTACACTGCATATTAGGTTATATTATAAGGTATTTTCAATGATACACTAAATAGTACGTTATATTATAAGGTATTTTCAATGATGCACTGTATATTACATTATATTAAAAGGTATTTTCATTGATACACTGCATATTACGTTATATTATAAGGTATTTTCATTGATAGACTGCATATTACCTTATATAATAAGGTATTTTCAATGATAGACTGCAAATATCACGTTATATTATAAGGTATTTTCAATGGTACACTGCATATTAGGTTATATTATAAGGTATTTTCAATGATACACTAAATAGTACGTTATATTATAAGGTATTTTCAATGATGCACTGTATATTACGTTACATTATAAGGTATTTTCAATGATACACAGCAAATTACGTTATATTATAAGGTATTTTCAATGATACACAGCAAATTACGTTATATTATAAGGTATTTTCAATGATACACTGCATATTACGTTATATTATAAGGTATTTTCAGTGATAGACTGGATATTACGTTATATTATAAGGTATTTTCAATGATACACTGAATATTACGTTATATTATATGGTATTTTCAATGATACACTGCTTATTACGTTATCTCATAAGGTATTCTCAATGATACACTGCATATTACGTTATATTATAAGGTATTTTCAATGATGCACTGCATATTACGTTACATTATAAGGTATTTTCAATGATACACTGCATATTACGTTATATTATAAGGTATTTTCAATGATACACTGCATATTACGTTATATTATAAGGTATTTTCAGTGATAGACTGGATATTACGTTATATTATAAGGTATTTTCAATGATACACTGCATATTGCGTTATATTATAAGGTATTTCAAATGGTAGACTGCATATTACATTATATTAAAAGGTATTTTCAATGATACACTGCATATTACGTTATATTATAAGGTATTTTCATTGATAGACTGCATATTACCTTATATAATAAGGTATTTTCAATGATAGACTGCAAATATCACGTTATATTATAAGGTATTTTCAATGGTACACTGCATATTAGGTTATATTATAAGGTATTTTCAATGATACACTAAATAGTACGTTATATTATAAGGTATTTTCAATGATTCACTGTATATTACGTTACATTATAAGGTATTTTCAATGATACACTGCATATTACGTTATATTATAAGGTATTTTCAATGATACACAGCAAATTACGTTATATTATAAGGTATTTTCAATGATACACTGCATATTACGTTATATTATAAGGTATTTTCAGTGATAGACTGGATACTACGTTATATTATAAGGTATTTTCAATGATACACTGAATATTACGTTATATTATATGGTATTTTCAATGATACACTGCTTATTACGTTATCTCATAAGGTATTCTCAATGATACACTGCAGATTACGTTATATTATAAGGTATTTTCAATGATACACAGCATATTACGTTATATTATAAGGTATTTTCAATGATACACTGCATATTACGTTATATTATAAGGTATTTTCAGTGATAGACTGGATATTACGTTATATTATAAGGTATTTTCAATGATACACTGAATATTACGTTATATTATAAGGTATTTTCAATGATACACTGCATATTACGTTATATTATAAGGTATTTTCAGTGATAGACTGGATATTACGTTATATTATAAGGTATTTTCAATGATACACTGCATATTGCGTTATATTATAAGGTATTTTCAATGATATACTGCATATTACGTTATATTATAAGGTATTTTCAGTGATAGACTGGATATTACGTTATATTATAAGGTATTTTCAGTGATAGACTGGATATTACGTTATATTATAAGGTATTTTCAATGATACACTGCATATTGCGTTATATTATAAGGTATTTTCAATGATACACTGAATATTACGTTATATCATAAGGTATTTTCAATGATACACTGCATATTACGTTATATTATAAGGTATTTTCAATGATACACTGCATATTAGGTTATATTATAAGGTATTTTCAATGATACACTGCATATTACGTTATATTATAAGGTATTTTCAATGATACACAGCAAATTACGTTACATTATAAGGTATTTTCAGTGATAGACTGCATATTACGTTATATTATAAGGTATTTCCAATGATACACTGCATATTGCATTATATTATAAGGTATTTTCAATGGTACACTGCATATTAGGTTATATTACAAGGTATTTTCAATGATACACTAAATAGTACGTTATATTATAAGGTATTTTCAATGATGCACTGCATATTACGTTACATTATAAGGTATTTTCAATGATACACTGCATATTACGTTATACTATAAGGTATTTTCAATGATACACAGCATATTACGTTATATTATAAGGTATTTTCAATGATACACTGAATATTACGTTATATTATAAGGTATTTTCAGTGATAGACTGGATATTACGTTATATTATAAGGTATTTTCAATGATACACTGAATATTACGTTATATTATAAGGTATTTTCAATGATAAACTGCATATTACGTTATATTATAAGGTATTTTCAATGATACACAGCATATTACGTTATATTATAAGGTATTTTCAATGATACACTGCATATTACGTTATATTATAAGGTATTTTCAGTGATACACTGCATATTACGTTATATTATAAGGTATTTTCAGTGATAGACTGCATATTACGTTATATTATAAGGTATTTTCAATGATACACTGCATATTGCGTTATATTATAAGGTATTTTCAATGATACACTGAATATTACGTTATATCATAAGGTATTTTCAATGATACACTGCATATTACGTTATATTATAAGGTATTTTCAATGATACACTGCATATTAGGTTATATTATAAGGTATTTTCAATGATACACTGCATATTACGTTATATTATCAGGTATTTTCAATGATACACAGCATATTACGTTATATTATAAGGTATTTTCAATGATACACTGAATATTACGTTATATTATAAGGTATTTTCAGTGATAGACTGCATATTACGTTATATTATAAGGTATTTTCAGTGATAGACTGCATATTACGTTATATTATAAGGTATTTTCAGTGATAGACTGGATATTACGTTATATTATAAGGTATTTTCAATGATACACTGCATATTGCGTTATATTATAAGGTATTTTCAATGATATACTGCATATTACGTTATATTATAAGGTATTTTCAATGATACACTGCATATTACATTATAAGGTATTTTCAATAACACACAGCATATTATGTTACATTATAAGGTATTTTCAATGATACACTGCATATTACATTATATTATAAGTTATTTTCAATGATACACTGCATATTACATTATTTTATAATGTATTTTCAATGGGAGACTGCATATTACGTTATATTATAAGCTATTTTCAATGATACACTACAAATTACGATATATTATAATGTATTTTCAATGATACACTGCATATTACATTACATTATAAGGTATTTTCAATGATAAACTACTATATATAATAAGGTATTGTCAATGATAGACTGCAAATATCACGTTATATTATAAGGTATTTTCAATGATACACTGCGTATTACGTTATATTATAAGTTATTTTCATTGATAGACTGCATATTACCTTATATAATAAGGTATTTTCAATGATAGACTGCAAATATCACGTTATATTATAAGGTATTTTCAATGATACACTGCATAATACATTATATTATAAGCTATTTTCAATGATACACTGCATATTACGTTATATTATAAGGTATTTTCAATGATACACTACAATTACGATATATTCTAAAGTATTTTCAATGATACACTGTATATTACGTTATATTATACGGTATTTTCAATGATACACTGCATATTACGTAATATTATAAGGTATTTTCAATGATACACTGCATACTACGTTACATTATCAGGTATTTTCAATGATACACTGCATATTACATTACATTATAAGGTATTTTCAATGACGGACTGCAAATATTACGTTTCATTATAATGTATTTTCAATGAATCACTGCATATTACGTTATATTAAAAAGTATTTTCAATGATACACTGCATATTACATTATTTTATAATGTATTTTCAATGGGAGACTGCATATTACGTTATATTATAAGCTATTTTCAATGATACACTGCATATTACTTTATATTATAAGGTATTTTCAATAACACACTGCATATTATGTTATATTATAAGGTATTATCAATGATACACTGCATATTACGATATGTTATTAGGTAATTTCAATAACACACAGCATATTATGTTATATTATAAAGTATTTTCAATGATACACTGCATATTACGTTATATTATAAGGTATTATCAATGATACACTGCATATTACGATATATTATTAGGTAATTTCAATAACACACAGCATATTATGTTATATTATAAGGTATTTTCAATGATACACTGCATATTACGTAATATTATAAGGTATTTTCAATGATACACTGCATACTACGTTACATTATCAGGTATTTTCAATGATACACTGCATATTACATTACATTATAAGGTATTTTCAATGACGGACTGCAAATATTACGTTTCATTATAATGTATTTTCAATGAATCACTGCATATTACGTTATATTAAAAAGTATTTTCAATGATACACTGCATATTACATTATATTATAAGTTATTTTCAATGATACACTGCATATTACATTATTTTATAATGTATTTTCAATGGGAGACTGCAAATATCACGTTATATTATAAGGTATTTTCAATGATACACTGCATATTACGTTATATTATAAGGTATTTTCAATGATACACTGCATATTACATTACATTATAAGGTATTATCAATGATACACTGCATATTACGTTATATTATAAGCTATATTCAATGATACACTGCATATTACTTTATATTATAATATATTTTCAATGATACACTACAAATTACGTTATATTATAAGGTATTTTCAATGATACACTACAAATTACGATATATTATTAGGTAATTTCAATAACACACAGCATATTATGTTATATTATAAGGTATTTTCAATGATACACTGCATACTACGTTACATTATCAGGTATTTTCAATGATACACTGCATATTACATTACATTATAAGGTATTTTCAATGACGGACTGCAAATATTACGTTTCATTATAATGTATTTTCAATGAATCACTGCATATTACGTTATATTAAAAAGTATTTTCAATGATACACTGCATATTACATTATATTATAAGTTATTTTCAATGATACACTGCATATTACATTATTTTATAATGTATTTTCAATGGGAGACTGCATATTACGTTATATTATAAGCTATTTTCAATGATACACTGCATATTACTTTATATTATAAGGTATTTTCAATAATACACTACAAATTACGTTATATTATAAGGTATTTTCAATGATACACTACAAATTACGATATATTATAAAGTATTTTCAGTGATAGACTGCATATTACGTTATATTATAAGGTATTTTCAGTGATAGACTGGATATTACGTTATATTATAAGGTATTTTCAATGATACACTGCATATTGCGTTATATTATAAGGTATTTTCAATGATATACTGCATATTACGTTATATTATAAGGTATTTTCAATGATACACTGCATATTACATTATAAGGTATTTTCAATAACACACAGCATATTATGTTACATTATAAGGTATTTTCAATGATAAACTACTATATATAATAAGGTATTGTCAATGATAGACTGCAAATATCACGTTATATTATAAGGTATTTTCAATGATACACTGCGTATTACGTTATATTATAAGTAATTTTCATTGATAGACTGCATATTACCTTATATAATAAGGTATTTTCAATGATAGACTGCAAATATCACGTTATATTATAAGGTATTTTCAATGATACACTGCATATTACATTATATTATAAGCTATTTTCAATGATACACTGAATATTACGTTATATTATAAGGTATTTTCAATGATACACTACAATTACGATATATTCTAAAGTATTTTCAATGATACACTGTATATTACGTTATATTATACGGTATTTTCAATGATACACTGCATATTACGTAATATTATAAGGTATTTTCAATGATACACTGCATACTACGTTACATTATCAGGTATTTTCAATGATACACTGCATATTACATTACATTATAAGGTATTTTCAATGACGGACTGCAAATATTACGTTTCATTATAATGTATTTTCAATGAATCACTGCATATTACGTTATATTAAAAAGTATTTTCAATGATACACTGCATATTACATTATTTTATAATGTATTTTCAATGGGAGACTGCATATTACGTTATATTATAAGCTATTTTCAATGATACACTGCATATTACTTTATATTATAAGGTATTTTCAATAATACACTACAAATTACGTTATATTATAAGGTATTTTCAATGATACACTACAAATTACGATATATTATAAAGTATTTTCAATGATACATTGCATATTACGTTATATTATAAGGTATTTTCAATGATCGACTGCATATTACGTTATATTATATGGTATTTCCAATGATAGACTGCATATTACATTGTATTATAAGGTATTTTCAATGATACACTGCATATTACGATATATTAAAAAGTATTTTCAATGATACACTGCATATTACATTATATTATAAGTTATTTTCAATGATACACTGCATATTACATTACATTATAAGGTATTTTCAATAACACACTGCATATTATGTTATATTATAAGGTATTATCAATGATACACTGCATATTACGATATGTTATTAGGTAATTTCAATAACACACAGCATATTATGTTATATTATAAAGTATTTTCAATGATACACTGCATATTACGTTATATTATAAGGTATTATCAATGATACACTGCATATTACGATATATTATTAGGTAATTTCAATAACACACAGCATATTATGTTATATTATAAGGTATTTTCAATGATACACTGCATATTACGTAATATTATAAGGTATTTTCAATGATACACTGCATACTACGTTACATTATCAGGTATTTTCAATGATACACTGCATATTACATTACATTATAAGGTATTTTCAATGACGGACTGCAAATATTACGTTTCATTATAATGTATTTTCAATGAATCACTGCATATTACGTTATATTAAAAAGTATTTTCAATGATACACTGCATATTACATTATATTATAAGTTATTTTCAATGATACACTGCATATTACATTATTTTATAATGTATTTTCAATGGGAGACTGCAAATATCACGTTATATTATAAGGTATTTTCAATGATACACTGCATATTACGTTATATTATAAGCTATTTTCAATGATACACTGCATATTACTTTATATTATAAGGTATTTTCAATAATACACTACAAATTACGTTATATTATAAGGTATTTTCAATGATACACTACAAATTACGATATATTATAAAGTATTTTCAATGATACATTGCATATTACGTTATATTATAAGGTATTTTCAATGATACACTGAATATTACGTTATATTATATGGTATTTTCAATGATACACTGCTTATTACGTTATCTCATAAGGTATTCTCAATGATACACTGCATATTACGTTATATTATAAGGTATTTTCAATGATACACTGCATATTAGGTTATATTATAAGGTATTTTCAATGATACACTGCATATTACGTTATATTATCAGGTATTTTCAATGATACACAGCATATTACGTTATATTATAAGGTATTTTCAATGATACACTGAATATTACGTTATATTATAAGGTATTTTCAGTGATAGACTGCATATTACGTTATATTATAAGGTATTTTCAGTGATAGACTGCATATTACGTTATATTATAAGGTATTTTCAGTGATAGACTGGATATTACGTTATATTATAAGGTATTTTCAATGATACACTGCATATTGCGTTATATTATAAGGTATTTTCAATGATACACTGAATATTACGTTATATCATAAGGTATTTTCAATGATACACTGCATATTACGTTATATTATAAGGTATTTTCAATGATACACTGCATATTAGGTTATATTATAAGGTATTTTCAATGATACACTGCATATTACGTTATATTATCAGGTATTTTCAATGATACACTGCATATTACGTTATATTATAAGGTATTTTCAATGATACACTACATTTATGATATATTCTAAAGTATTTTCAATGATACACTGCATATTACGTTACATTATAAGGTATTTTCAGTGATAGACTGCATATTACGTTATATTATAAGGTATTTCCAATGATACACTGCATATTGCATTATATTATAAGGTATTTTCAATGGTACACTGCATATTAGGTTATATTACAAGGTATTTTCAATGATACACTAAATAGTACGTTATATTATAAGGTATTTTCAATGATGCACTGCATATTACGTTACATTATAAGGTATTTTCAATGATACACTGCATATTACGTTATATTATAAGGTATTTTCAATGATACACAGCATATTACGTTATATTATAAGGTATTTTCAATGATACACTGAATATTACGTTATATTATAAGGTATTTTCAGTGATAGACTGGATATTACGTTATATTATAAGGTATTTTCAATGATACACTGAATATTACGTTATATTATAAGGTATTTTCAATGATAAACTGCATATTACGTTATATTATAAGGTATTTTCAATGATACACAGCATATTACGTTATATTATAAGGTATTTTCAATGATACACTGCATATTACGTTATATTATAAGGTATTTTCAGTGATACACTGCATATTACGTTATATTATAAGGTATTTTCAGTGATAGACTGCATATTACGTTATATTATAATGTATTTTCAGTGATAGACTGGATATTACGTTATATTATAAGGTATTTTCAATGATACACTGCATATTGCGTTATATTATAAGGTATTTTCAATGATACACTGAATATTACGTTATATCATAAGGTATTTTCAATGATACACTGCATATTACGTTATATTATAAGGTATTTTCAATGATACACTGCATATTAGGTTATATTATAAGGTATTTTCAATGATACACTGCATATTACGTTATATTATCAGGTATTTTCAATGATACACAGCATATTACGTTATATTATAAGGTATTTTCAATGATACACTGAATATTACGTTATATTATAAGGTATTTTCAGTGATAGACTGCATATTACGTTATATTATAAGGTATTTTCAGTGATAGACTGCATATTACGTTATATTATAAGGTATTTTCAGTGATAGACTGGATATTACGTTATATTATAAGGTATTTTCAATGATACACTGCATATTGCGTTATATTATAAGGTATTTTCAATGATATACTGCATATTACGTTATATTATAAGGTATTTTCAATGATACACTGCATATTACATTATAAGGTATTTTCAATAACACACAGCATATTATGTTACATTATAAGGTATTTTCAATGATACACTGCATATTACATTATATTATAAGTTATTTTCAATGATACACTGCATATTACATTATTTTATAATGTATTTTCAATGGGAGACTGCATATTACGTTATATTATAAGCTATTTTCAATGATACACTGCATATTACTTTATATTATAAGGTATTTTCAATAATACACTACAAATTACGTTATATTATAAGGTATTTTCAATGATACACTACAAATTACGATATATTATAAAGTATTTTCAATGATACATTGCATATTACGTTATATTATAAGGTATTTTCAATGATCGACTGCATATTACGTTATATTATATGGTATTTCCAATGATAGACTGCATATTACATTGTATTATAAGGTATTTTCAATGATACACTGCATATTACGATATATTAAAAAGTATTTTCAATGATACACTGCATATTACATTATATTATAAGTTATTTTCAATGATACACTGCATATTACATTACATTATAAGGTATTTTCAATAACACACTGCATATTATGTTATATTATAAGGTATTATCAATGATACACTGCATATTACGATATGTTATTAGGTAATTTCAATAACACACAGCATATTATGTTATATTATAAAGTATTTTCAATGATACACTGCATATTACGTTATATTATAAGGTATTATCAATGATACACTGCATATTACGATATATTATTAGGTAATTTCAATAACAAACAGCATATTATGTTATATTATAAGGTATTTTCAATGATACACTGCATATTACGTAATATTATAAGGTATTTTCAATGATACACTGCATATTACGTTATATTATAAGGTATTTTCAATGATACACTGCATATTACGTTATATTATAAGGTATTTTCAATGACGGACTGCAAATATTACGTTTCATTATAATGTATTTTCAATGAATCACTGCATATTACGTTATATTAAAAAGTATTTTCAATGATACACTGCATATTACATTATATTATAAGTTATTTTCAATGATACACTGCATATTACATTATTTTATAATGTATTTTCAATGGGAGACTGCAAATATCACGTTATATTATAAGGTATTTTCAATAACACACTGCATATTATGTTATATTATAAGGTATTATCAATGATACACTGCATATTACGTTATATTATAAGCTATATTCAATGATACACTGCATATTACTTTATATTATAATATATTTTCAATGATACACTACAAATTACGTTATATTATAAGGTATTTTCAATGATACACTACAAATTACGATATATTATTAGGTAATTTCAATAACACACAGCATATTATGTTATATTATAAGGTATTTTCAATGATACACTGCATACTACGTTACATTATCAGGTATTTTCAATGATACACTGCATATTACATTACATTATAAGGTATTTTCAATGACGGACTGCAAATATTACGTTTCATTATAATGTATTTTCAATGAATCACTGCATATTACGTTATATTAAAAAGTATTTTCAATGATACACTGCATATTACATTATATTATAAGTTATTTTCAATGATACACTGCATATTACATTATTTTATAATGTATTTTCAATGGGAGACTGCATATTACGTTATATTATAAGCTATTTTCAATGATACACTGCATATTACTTTATATTATAAGGTATTTTCAATAATACACTACAAATTACGTTATATTATAAGGTATTTTCAATGATACACTGCATATTACGTTATATTATAAGGTATTTTCAATGATCGACTGCATATTACGTTATATTATATGGTATTTCCAATGATAGACTGCATATTACATTGTATTATAAGGTATTTTCAATGATACACTACATATTACGATATATTATAAAGTATTTTCAATGATACACTGCATATTACATTATATTATAAGTTATTTTCAATGATACACTGCATATTACATTACATTATAAGGTATTTTCAATAACACACTGCATATTATGTTATATTATAAGGTATTATCAATGATACACTGCATATTACGATATGTTATTAGGTAATTTCAATAACACACAGCATATTATGTTATATTATAAAGTATTTTCAATGATACACTGCATATTACGTTATATTATAAGGTATTATCAATGATACACTGCATATTACTATATATTATTAGGTAATTTCAATAACACACAGCATATTATGTTATATTATAAGGTATTTTCAATGATACACTGCATATTACGTAATATTATAAGGTATTTTCAATGATACACTGCATACTACGTTACATTATCAGGTATTTTCAATGATACACTGCATATTACATTACATTATAAGGTATTTTCAATGACGGACTGCAAATATTACGTTTCATTATAATGTATTTTCAATGAATCACTGCATATTACGTTATATTAAAAAGTATTTTCAATGATACACTGCATATTACATTATATTATAAGTTATTTTCAATGATACACTGCATATTACATTATTTTATAATGTATTTTCAATGGGAGACTGCATATTACGTTATATTATAAGCTATTTTCAATGATACACTGCATATTACTTTATATTATAAGGTATTTTCAATAATACACTACAAATTACGTTATATTATAAGGTATTTTCAATGATACACTACAAATTACGATATATTATAAAGTATTTTCAATGATAAACTACTATATATAATAAGGTATTTTCAATGATAGACTGCAAATATCACGTTATATTATAAGGTATTTTCAATGATACACTGCATATTACGTTATATTATAAGGTATTTTCAATGATACACTGCATATTACATTACATTATAAGGTATTTTCAATGATACACTGCATATTACATTACATTATAAGGTATTTTCAATAACACACTGCATATTATGTTATATTATAAGGTATTATCAATGATACACTGCATATTACGTTATATTATAAGGTATTTTCAATGATACACAACAAATTACGATATATTATAAAGTATTTTCAATGATACATTGCATATTACGTTATATTATAAGGTATTTTCAATGATCGACTGCATATTACGTTATATTATATGGTATTTCCAATGATAGACTGCATATTACATTGTATTATAAGGTATTTTCAATGATACACTGCATATTACGTTATATTAAAAAGTATTTTCAATGATACACTGCATATTACATTATATTATAAGTTATTTTCAATGATACACTGCATATTACATTACATTATAAGGTATTTTCAATAACACACTGCATATTATGTTATATTATAAGGTATTATCAATGATACACTGCATATTACGATATATTATTAGGTAATTTCAATAACACACAGCATATTATGTTATATTATAAGGTATTTTCAATGATACACTGCATACTACGTTACATTATCAGGTATTTTCAATGATACACTGCATATTACATTACATTATAAGGTATTTTCAATGACGGACTGCAAATATTACGTTTCATTATAATGTATTTTCAATGAATCACTGCATATTACGTTATATTAAAAAGTATTTTCAATGATACACTGCATATTACATTATATTATAAGTTATTTTCAATGATACACTGCATATTACATTATAAGGTATTTTCAATAACACACAGCATATTATGTTACATTATAAGGTATTTTCAATGATACACTGCATATTACATTATATTATAAGTTATTTTCAATGATACACTGCATATTACATTATTTTATAATGTATTTTCAATGGGAGACTGCATATTACGTTATATTATAAGCTATTTTCAATGATACACTACAAATTACGATATATTATAATGTATTTTCAATGATACACTGCATATTACATTACATTATAAGGTATTTTCAATGATAAACTACTATATATAATAAGGTATTGTCAATGATAGACTGCAAATATCACGTTATATTATAAGGTATTTTCAATGATACACTGCGTATTACGTTATATTATAAGTAATTTTCATTGATAGACTGCATATTACCTTATATAATAAGGTATTTTCAATGATAGACTGCAAATATCACGTTATATTATAAGGTATTTTCAATGATACACTGCATATTACATTATATTATAAGGTATTTTCAATGATACACTGAATATTACGTTATATTATAAGGTATTTTCAATGATACACTACAATTACGATATATTCTAAAGTATTTTCAATGATACACTGTATATTACGTTATATTATACGGTATTTTCAATGATACACTGCATATTACGTAATATTATAAGGTATTTTCAATGATACACTGCATACTACGTTACATTATCAGGTATTTTCAATGATACACTGCATATTACATTACATTATAAGGTATTTTCAATGACGGACTGCAAATATTACGTTTCATTATAATGTATTTTCAATGAATCACTGCATATTACGTTATATTAAAAAGTATTTTCAATGATACACTGCATATTACATTATATTATAAGTTATTTTCAATGATACACTGCATATTACATTATTTTATAATGTATTTTCAATGGGAGACTGCATATTACGTTATATTATAAGCTATTTTCAATGATACACTGCATATTACTTTATATTATAAGGTATTTTCAATAATACACTACAAATTACGTTATATTATAAGGTATTTTCAATGATACACTACAAATTACGATATATATAAAGTATTTTCAATGATACATTGCATATTACGTTATATTATAAGGTATTTTCAATGATCGACTGCATATTACGTTATATTATATGGTATTTCCAATGATAGACTGCATATTACATTATATTATAAGGTATTTTCAATGATACACTACAATTACGATATATTCTAAAGTATTTTCAATGATACACTGCATATTACATTATATTATAAGTTATTTTCAATGATACACTGCATATTACATTACATTATAAGGTATTTTCAATAACACACTGCATATTATGTTATATTATAAGGTATTATCAATGATACACTGCATATTACGATATGTTATTAGGTAATTTCAATAACACACAGCATATTATGTTATATTATAAAGTATTTTCAATGATACACTGCATATTACGTTATATTATAAGGTATTATCAATGATACACTGCATATTACGATATATTATTAGGTAATTTCAATAACAAACAGCATATTATGTTATATTATAAGGTATTTTCAATGATACACTGCATATTACGTAATATTATAAGGTATTTTCAATGATACACTGCATACTACGTTACATTATCAGGTATTTTCAATGATACACTGCATATTACATTATATTATAAGGTATTTTCAATGACGGACTGCAAATATTACGTTTCATTATAATGTATTTTCAATGAATCACTGCATATTACGTTATATTAAAAAGTATTTTCAATGATACACTGCATATTACATTATATTATAAGTTATTTTCAATGATACACTGCATATTACATTATTTTATAATGTATTTTCAATGGGAGACTGCAAATATCACGTTATATTATAAGGTATTTTCAATAACACACTGCATATTATGTTATATTATAAGGTATTATCAATGATACACTGCATATTACGTTATATTATAAGCTATATTCAATGATACACTGCATATTACTTTATATTATAATATATTTTCAATGATACACTACAAATTACGTTATATTATAAGGTATTTTCAATGATACACTACAAATTACGATATATTATTAGGTAATTTCAATAACACACAGCATATTATGTTATATTATAAGGTATTTTCAATGATACACTGCATACTACGTTACATTATCAGGTATTTTCAATGATACACTGCATATTACATTACATTATAAGGTATTTTCAATGACGGACTGCAAATATTACGTTTCATTATAATGTATTTTCAATGAATCACTGCATATTACGTTATATTAAAAAGTATTTTCAATGATACACTGCATATTACATTATATTATAAGTTATTTTCAATGATACACTGCATATTACATTATTTTATAATGTATTTTCAATGGGAGACTGCATATTACGTTATATTATAAGCTATTTTCAATGATACACTGCATATTACTTTATATTATAAGGTATTTTCAATAATACACTACAAATTACGTTATATTATAAGGTATTTTCAATGATACATTGCATATTACGTTATATTATAAGGTATTTTCAATGATCGACTGCATATTACGTTATATTATATGGTATTTCCAATGATAGACTGCATATTACATTGTATTATAAGGTATTTTCAATGATACACTGCATATTACGATATATTAAAAAGTATTTTCAATGATACACTGCATATTACATTATATTATAAGTTATTTTCAATGATACACTGCATATTACATTACATTATAAGGTATTTTCAATAACACACTGCATATTATGTTATATTATAAGGTATTATCAATGATACACTGCATATTACGATATGTTATTAGGTAATTTCAATAACACACAGCATATTATGTTATATTATAAAGTATTTTCAATGATACACTGCATATTACGTTATATTATAAGGTATTATCAATGATACACTGCATATTACTATATATTATTAGGTAATTTCAATAACACACAGCATATTATGTTATATTATAAGGTATTTTCAATGATACACTGCATATTACGTAATATTATAAGGTATTTTCAATGATACACTGCATACTACGTTACATTATCAGGTATTTTCAATGATACACTGCATATTACATTACATTATAAGGTATTTTCAATGACGGACTGCAAATATTACGTTTCATTATAATGTATTTTCAATGAATCACTGCATATTACGTTATATTAAAAAGTATTTTCAATGATACACTGCATATTACATTATATTATAAGTTATTTTCAATGATACACTGCATATTACATTATTTTATAATGTATTTTCAATGGGAGACTGCATATTACGTTATATTATAAGCTATTTTCAATGATACACTGCATATTACTTTATATTATAAGGTATTTTCAATAATACACTACAAATTACGTTATATTATAAGGTATTTTCAATGATACACTACAAATTACGATATATTATAAAGTATTTTCAATGATAAACTACTATATATAATAAGGTATTTTCAATGATAGACTGCAAATATCACGTTATATTATAAGGTATTTTCAATGATACACTGCATATTACGTTATATTATAAGGTATTTTCAATGATACACTGCATATTACATTACATTATAAGGTATTTTCAATGATACACTGCATATTACATTACATTATAAGGTATTTTCAATAACACACTGCATATTATGTTATATTATAAGGTATTATCAATGATACACTGCATATTACGTTATATTATAAGGTATTTTCAATGATACACAACAAATTACGATATATTATAAAGTATTTTCAATGATACATTGCATATTACGTTATATTATAAGGTATTTTCAATGATCGACTGCATATTACGTTATATTATATGGTATTTCCAATGATAGACTGCATATTACATTGTATTATAAGGTATTTTCAATGATACACTGCATATTACGTTATATTAAAAAGTATTTTCAATGATACACTGCATATTACATTATATTATAAGTTATTTTCAATGATACACTGCATATTACATTACATTATAAGGTATTTTCAATAACACACTGCATATTATGTTATATTATAAGGTATTATCAATGATACACTGCATATTACGATATATTATTAGGTAATTTCAATAACACACAGCATATTATGTTATATTATAAGGTATTTTCAATGATACACTGCATACTACGTTACATTATCAGGTATTTTCAATGATACACTGCATATTACATTACATTATAAGGTATTTTCAATGACGGACTGCAAATATTACGTTTCATTATAATGTATTTTCAATGAATCACTGCATATTACGTTATATTAAAAAGTATTTTCAATGATACACTGCATATTACATTATATTATAAGTTATTTTCAATGATACACTGCATATTACATTATTTTATAATGTATTTTCAATGGGAGACTGCATATTACGTTATATTATAAGCTATTTTCAATGATACACTGCATATTACTTTATATTATAAGGTATTTTCAATAATACACTACAAATTACGTTATATTATAAGGTATTTTCAATGATACACTACAAATTACGATATATTATTAGGTAATTTCAATAAGACACAGCATATTATGTTATATTATAAGGTATTTTCAATGATACACTGCATATTACGTAATATTATAAGGTATTTTCAATGATACACTGCATACTGCGTTACATTATCAGGTATTTTCAATGATACACTGCATATTACATTACATTATAAGGTATTTTCAATGACGGACTGCAAATATTACGTTTCATTATAATGTATTTTCAATGAATCACTGCATATTACGTTATATTAAAAAGTATTTTCAATGATACACTGCATATTACATTATATTATAAGTTATTTTCAATGATACACTGCATATTACATTATTTTATAATGTATTTTCAATGGGAGACTGCATATTACGTTATATTATAAGCTATTTTCAATGATACACTGCATATTACTTTATATTATAATGTATTTTCAATGATACACTGCATATTACGTTATATTATAAGGTATTTTCAATGATACACTGCATATTACATTATGTTATAAGGTATTTTCAATGATACACTGCATATTACGTTATATTATAATGTATTTTCAATGATACACTGCTTATTACGTTATATTATAACGTATTTTCAATGATACACTGCATATTATATTACATTATAAGGTATTGTCAATGATACACTGCATATTACGTTATAATATATGGTATTTTCAATGATACACTGCATATTACGTTATATTATAAGGTATTTTCAATGATAGACTGCATATTACGTCATTTATAAGGTATTTTCTATGATACACTGCATATTACGTTATATTATAAGGTATTTTCAATGCCACACTGCACATTAAGTTATATTATAATGTATTTCCAATTATACACTGCCTATTACATTATATTATAAGGTATTTTCAAAGATACACTGCATATTACGTTATATTATAAGGTATTTTCCATGATAGACTGCATATAACGTTATGTTATAAGGTATTTCCAATGATTCACTACGTATTACGTTATATTATAAGGAATTTTCAATGATACACTACAAATTACGATATATTATAAGGTATTTTCAATGATACACTGCATATTACGTTATATTATAAGGTATTTTCAAAGATACACAGTATATTACGTTATATTATAAGGTATTTTCAATGATACACTGCATATTACGTTATATTATAAGGTATTTTCAATGACACACTGCATATTACATTATATTATAAGGTATTTTCAATGATACATTGCATATTACGTTATATTATAAGGTATTTTCAATGATAGACTGCATATTACATTATTTTATATGGTATTTTCAATGGTAGTGTTACGTCCCGGGACGGAATTCGCGAAAAATATAAAGAAATCGCGAATCATCGGCCACAGTCTAAAAACGCAACTAATAACGTATGGCTTTTAGCTTCACGCGGCGCACACGTCCGCGTCTAACCGGGATGTTGCGAGCCTGACGGATTTGTAGATTTGATTTCCCACTCACCGACCTCGAAACTCGAATACGCAATGCAAAACTACGTTTGCTGTCCTGGTGTTGGCTGCGGCAAATCCTAATGAGCTCAGCTTGGTCGTGTAGTAGTACTGCAATCTCTGCTGCGCTGGAATGTCCTGCTGAATTACGGCAAGGCTGGAAAGTCCTGCTGGAGTACAGCGAGGCTGGAAAATCCTGTTGAAAGGCTGCACGGCTGCTTCTCGTCTAAACGGTCCTTCTAGTCTGGTAGACTCGAAGCCTGCTCGATCCTCACGTTCTCTCGTCCTCGAAGAAGGCTGCTTCTGATGATGGGTCTCTCCAATACAGGAGGCGCAAACGCGACTATTACCGATATTTTCCAGAAGGGAACACGGCGATCTTCTGCGGAAGATCGTGCTGTCGAATGATTCTATTATTCTAATTGAACGTTCGCGAAACGAAATGCGTCGCGAACGATCAACGTCGATTTAGCAAGCCGATGAAGACAGGAGAGGAATCGAAGGCAAATAATTATAGTGAGTGAATTAAGGTTAATAATAAAGATAACTATATTTTAAATGAAGAATATGAATACACTATTGAATTAGAAACGCACGGGTTTGGAAATAGAATCGCAATAGAAAAGCTGCAGGGGACAAGTCCCACGGCTGGAGTGGAGGGCTCGAACCTCTGAATTTAGAAATATGATGGCTCTGCAGGAACAGAGCTAGAAGTCGACCGTACTGGTCGGAGTCTGACACGAGACGAAGTGCCGTTCGCTTGACCGCGCTCTCCAGCGGTCGACTGCGGAGAGGGGAGCGCCCATTGGTGGGGGCTCCGGCGGAGTGGGGCGCACGGCGATGGAGTGAGGCGCGCATCCCCGGGCGGCGGACTAGCGAGCGTCATCGGAGCTCGCGCGCACACTTTTATAATTATTGAAATGGTTATATACATTTTAAAAATACAATGATGCTATTACCGTCTTAGAAATTAATATAGTGTGAAAGAGTATTGAAAGACGAATAGAGACTTAATTTTAACGGTGTTCTATGTTACAGGTTGGTGTACTTAGCGGCTAATGGAAAATAAGAAACGGAAAGAAGAAGAAACGTAGGAGCCTTAAATCTAGCAATGTTTGCGTTACAATGGTTGTGTACTTAAGGAGCTATGAGAAGAAAGGTAAGTATAGAAGAAGATAGGTAAGTATAAAAGGTAAGTATAGAAGGTAAGTATGAAAAGGTAAGTATGAAAAGGTAAGTATGAAAAGGTAAGTATGAAAAGGTAAGTATAGAAGAACGAAGCGAAGGTAAGTATACAGAAGAACAGGTAAGTATAGGGTAAGTATAAAGGTAGGTAAAGAGATAGATAAAGAGATAGGTAAAGAGATAGGTAAAGAGAGAGATGTTATAGAGAGGAGAAAGGAAAATTAAAGAAGAGAAAGAGGAAGCGAGATAGAAGAGGATACGAAGATGAAAATATATAAAATAGAAGAAAATAAAGAGATAAAAATATATAATTAATAAATCATGCATAATTAACATCTACGGATGCTATTCCCAGCATCAACACGTCAGCAGACGTGAGACCTCCCTCCCCAGGGAAAAATAATTTTTGTACACGAGACACAAATTATTTTCCGTCGTCAAAATCTGCGGGGGAGAGTCGACTGGGGCGTATGAAACGTCTTTGGGGTAATTGGGGCGATCGAAATGTCTGATACGCGCACAATCACTGGTTCTGGGGGGGAAATGGCGTGCAAAAATGAGGTGCGGGGGAGGTCTCACTTTTTGGGCTACACCGGTGTTGTTGCTCCGTGATTCGCTGCTTGCTGCTGCTCCCGGTATATAATCTCCCTGAAGAAGAGCTCCATCTCTGCGATTTCCACGCTGCAGTCGACGCAATAGATCGGGGACATGGCCTTGCACATGGGACGGTTGCAGTCGTGGCACCTGTTGTACATGTCCTCCTGTACGGTGTGGATATGGCAGATTTCCGCTCTCCCATATGTGGCGCTGCAATCCTCGCATAATTGTCGACCATCGTCGGTTGCGACAATCATACCGACAGTCTCGGGTATGGACTAACGTTCGTTTCGTCTGTGAACAAGGTACGTTTGGGGCGTCGAAAAGTGCGTCTGAGTCTGACGTCGTCTGTGGGTTTAAGTCTTCGTTGTCGTTGTCGGGAGGAATAGGAGATTGGGGCGGTGTCGTTCGCGACGGAGAAGGTGTCGGTGTTAGTTTTCGTGAAGGTTGGTATTCTCGGCTTTTCTTGATTCTGGGATCGTCGAAAATATTGGACGAATCGGAACTAGTAGAACGCGTTCACATTCCTTTTGCCCGCTCTGTAGATTACCTTGTAATCAAATTCCGCGAGTTTGAGTCGCCATCGTAGCAGGCGCGAGGTAGGGTCTTTCACCGAGTTCATCCAGACCAGGGGCTGATGGTCTGTGATGAGGTTAAACTTGCGACCGTAAACGTAGGGTCGAAAATATTGGGTGCAATAAATTATTGCGAAGCACTCCTTCTCTATGGTCGAGTAATTTAGCTCGGCCCCATGGAGCACTCGAGAAGCGTAGGCAATGGGGCGGTCTTGTCCCGGCTCATCCTGGCTAAGAATGCCGCCGACGCGTATCCGGACGCGTCTGTAGTGATATTAAACTCTTTACTGAAGTCGGGGTATTGCAATAGCGGTTCCGTGGTTAGAATTTGACGAAGCGTGTCGAAAGTTTTCTCGTGCTCTGGTTTCCAATCGAATTTATGATCCCGTTTCAAAAGGTTAGTAAGGGGCTTCGAAATATGCGAGAATTTGGGTATGAATCGTCTATAGTATCCGGCCATACCGAGGAATACCCGGATTCCTTTAACATTTTGTGATCGCGGAAAATTCTTAACGGCCGCGATTTTCTTTGGACAGGGTTTTACGCCGTCTTTACCGATAATGTGACCTAGATATGCCACTTCCCGATGTAGAAAACCGCATTTGGAGGGTTGTAATTTTAAGTTGGCGTCGCGTGGTCGGTATGCTAATTTATTAAATTTTGACAAATGTTTCGAAAGACTCATGGCGTAAATTACTATGTCGTCCAGGTAAACACACAACTCAATGCCCTGCAGGACCGTGAGAACGTTGTCCATTAGTCTTTGGAAAGTCACGGGCGCATTTCTCAAACCGAAGGGCATGCGCGTGAATTCGTAATGGCCGTACGGCGTTGAGAACGCCGTTTTGGCCGCATCTTGGGGATCCATCCCTATTTGATGGAATCCATTGGCCAAATCAAAAACGCTAAAATACTTTGCACCACCCAGCTGGTCGAGAATCTCGAGTATGCTGGGGAGTGGATAGGCGTCCGGAATCGATTTTTCGTTCAGTGCGCGAAAGTCAATGACCATGCGCCATCGCTTATTGCCGTTCTCGTCCGCCTTTTTGGGCACAATCCAAAGAGGGCTATTAAACGGTGAGACTGAAGGGGTGACTATCTCCTGCTCGAGCAACTCCTTCATCTGCTTATCTATTTCCTCTCTGTGGATTGGCGGGTACCGGTATTGTTTGACGTGAATGGGGACGCTATCGGTTGTTACAATGCTGTGTTTGACTTTGCTAATCTTTCCGAGACGATCTCCCGGGAGATGAAACAAGGCGTGATTCTCGCGAACTAGGTTGTCAACATGTTCTTTTTCTTTTTCGATTAGGTGGTCGGTATTAATAATGTTTAAAATTTCCTGGTGCCTTGAAGAGGTCGTTTGTGAATTCGCGGGGTTAGTTCCAGTCGAAAGTGCGAAGAACCGTTGTGATTCAATATCGTCGGGGCGTACGGTTTACTCTATTTCTTCGGTCTCTACGCATGGCGTAGGAATATCAACGGCTTCGTCCGTAATATTAAAGCAACGTACGTATATTTGACCGTCGGAGATTCTAGTTATACATTCAGGGACGAGTATTTCCGGGGCAATTTCTTGCCGTCGTAGGTACCCTTCCGATGGGCCCGTGGCATTCAACGCGACGCAGACGGACTAGCGACTTCCGATATGGCAATTATCGTTGCGAAGAAAGTGGAATTCGGTGCCTTGCCACTCTACCGTGCGACTCCCGTAGGAAATTTCGGCGCCGGAGACCAAGAACGCAGAACCCAAAATTCCGTCAGCGGGAATCGAAAAAGAATCGGGGACAACTTGGAACAACACGGGAATACCGGAAACAGTTAATGAGGCAGTGCCGAACGAAGGTATTGCTTCTTCGGTTATGCCGGTAATAAAAATCTTCTGGCGCGTATTGATGGCTGTGTCCGTTTTTAATAGTGAACGTTTAATTACATTTGGCTCCGAGCCAGTGTCGATCATAATTTTGGTGGCTCGGCTCGCTTCGGGAAATTTCATTAGGACATGGGGTATCGCGGAGCTAGGGTCTAGCACAATGGCTGAAACGTGTTGAGTACGGCTTCGTTGGTCTGAGTCTCGTCGGTCTCGGTTGCGTCGGTCAACGTCATTGTCCTGACCGATTGGTTTATCCTCCCGTCGGAGATTCAGGCGAGATGGGAGGGTCGGTCCGTTTCCCGACTACGAACGGTTGTTATATTCTCTTTTACGACATTCGTGAATATCGTGTCCCGGCGTTTTACAATATCGGCAAAATCTTTCGGAATCGGAATTATTATTCTGGAATCGTCGTTGAGGCGGTACGTAATTGTCTTGTTGGCTATTTGACGTCGAACGGTTATTATATTGGGAGTCGAAGCGCGCATTGTTCGAGTTGGAACGGTATGAATTGCGGGAGTTGTCGCGCGCGGTCGTAAAAGTTCCGGAGCGAGGGGACGCGTAGCTATCGTCACGCGGTGCAATATAATTTCCGGGTTGGTCGTAAACCCGGCCGGACGATGATCGTGCTGAGGAATCCGGTGTACGTGCTCGCTGCACGTTGTCGCGTTGGTAATCTGATCTACGGCTGATATGATGTGTCTCCTGACGGTATGGAGACGGTGAACGATTTATGTTTCCGGCGCGATAAGAGGGTGTCGACAGGTTGGCGTTATCGTAATATGAGCTAGAGCGATTGAGATTATCGCGAGTGTACGGTGAAGTCGAACGGTTATAAACATCCGTTGAATAAGGCGCCTGTGAGCGGTGTCGAGAATTATCGGATCTATAAGGCGAAGAATGTCGGTCGTTGCGATACTGATTTCCGGTCTCTAAAAATCTATCCCGTCGGTCGTTGCGTCCGTAAAGTTGACGGTCAATTTCGAGTCTTTTGTATGCTTTTACGGCTTTAGCGAAAATGGTTTCTAGAGAACAACGGTCGTACTGTTCAAGAGTGAATCGTAATGCGGGAATGGTACCTCGAATGAAATGTCGTCGCGTCAAGTCGTCGATTTCGTCTAAGTCACATCTGGTACGATGGCAGTCAATTATAGCTATACGTAAATCCTTTACGCGTCCAATAAACTCAAAGATATGTTCATCGTCGCGCATGTAAATTACAGTCAATTGTCTGCGGTAGAAATCTACAGTATGATCCTCGCCGAAAGCGTCTTTTAGTCGATTTGAAATGTCGCGTACTCGTTCGTAAAAACCTCCTTGAACAGCTGTATCAGCGAAACTGCGTAATTTAGAACGGATTAACTGAGTCAACGTGCCTTCTGAACGTCGCGGAATCAATTCTAAAGCGCGTTGGCAAGCGCGCGTGAATTCTAAAACATGCATATTTTCGCCATCGAAAGTAGGAACGGAATCTATTGCGGCACGAATTACTAACTTTGAGTCTTCATAATCGCGGTTATGTTCTCGCCCGGTTCGTACGGTTTCATTGTAGAACTCGTCAGATCGTGAAAAATTATCCTGACGACGTAAATCATTTGCGGAAGGAGTACAGTTTGAATTATCGATCGGTGGTTCGCGACGGCGTTGATTATTAGGTTCGGTTAAAACAAGGGTGTCACTACTATCACGCGCGGAGGCCATTTCGGTTGACCGGGAAGCACTCTCTTCGCGTTTCATTAATTCGATTTTCTCGCGTTCGGCTTTTAAATGCGCGAGCTGTCGCTGAATTTCGGCACGTTCAGCATCGTTCCTTTCGTTCGCTTCACGGGTCTCTTGTTCTAATAAAGCGCGGTCACGAGCTATTGCGTCGTTTTCATTTCGCGAACGTATATCCCTAGCACGAATAAATTCTTGCATAACGGCTAACTCGTCGGGCGTCATCTTGTCTGTCGCGGGTCGTTTACGCGTATTACATGAGGGACCGTCGGACATCGCGAAAGGCTATATTATCCCACCGCTGCCACCAAATTTGTTACGTCCCGGGACGGAATTCGCGAAAAATAAAAAGAAATCGCGAATCAACGGCCACAGTCTAAAAAGGCAACTAATAACGTATAGCTTTTAGGTTCACGCGGCGCATACGTCCGCGTCTAACCGGGAATTCGCGAGCCTGACGGAATTGTAGATTTGATTTCCCACTCACCGACCTCGAAACTCGAATACGCAATGCAAAACTACGTTTGCTGTCCTGGTGTTGGCTGCGGCAAATCCTGATGAGCTCAGCTTGGTCCTGTAGTAGTACTGCAGTCTCTGCTACGCTGGAATGTAATGCTGAATTACAGCGAGGCTGGAAGATCCTGTTGAATTACGGCAAGGCTGGAAAGTCCTGCTGGAGTACAGCGAGGCTGGAAAATCCTGTTGAAAGGCTGCACGGCTGCTTCTCGTATAAACGGTCCTTCTAGTCTGGTAGACTCGAAGCCTGCTCGATCCTCACGTTCTCTCGTCCTCGAAGAAGGCTGCTTCTGATGATGGGTCTCTCCAATACAGGAGGCGCAAACGCGACTATTACCGATATTTTCCAGAAGGGAACACGGCGATCTTCTGCGGAAGATCGTACTGTCGAATGATTCTATTATTCTAATTGAACGTTCGCGAAACGAAATGCGTCGCGAATGAATTGAAACGGTGAACTTTGCGTACCAACGATTGAAGCTAATAATTTATGGATCAACGTCGATTTAGCAAGCCGATGAAGACAGGAGACTATATTTTAAATGAAGAATATGAATACACTATTGAATTAGAAACGCACGGGTTTGGAAATAGAATCGCAATAGAAAAGCTGCAGGGGACAAGTCCCACGGCTGGAGTGGAGGGCTCGAACCTCTGAATTTAGAAATATGATGGCTCTGCAGGAACAGAGCTAGAAGTCGACCGTACTGGTCGGAGTCTGACACGAGACGAAGTGCCGTTCGCTTGACCGCGCTCTCCAGCGGTCGACTGCGGAGAGGGGAGCGCCCATTGGTGGGGGCTCCGGCGGAGTGGGGCGCACGGCGATGGAGTGAGGCGCGCATCCCCGGGCGGCGGACTAGCGAGCGTCATCGGAGCTCGCGCGCACACTTTTATAATTATTGAAATGGTTATATACATTTTAAAAATACAATTATGCTATTACCGTCTTAGAAATTAATATAGTGTGAAAGAGAATTGAAAGACGAATAGAGAATTAATTTTAACGGTGTTCTATGTTACAGGTTGGTGTACTTAGCGGCTAATGGAAAATAAGAAACGGAAAGAAGAGGAAACGTAGGAGCCTTAAATCTAGCAATGTTTGCGTTACAATGGTTGTGTACTTAAGGATCTATGAGAAGAAAGGTAAGTGTAGAAGAAGATAGGTAAGTATAAAAAGTAAGTATGAAAAGGTAAGTATAGAAGAACGAAGCGAAGGTAAGTATAAAGAAGAACAGGTAAGTATAGGGTAAGAGAGGTCTTAAAATTAGCGATGTCTGCGTTACAAAAATGTGTACTTATGTTCTAGAGAGGAGAAAGGTAAATTAAAGAAGAGAAAGAGGAAGCGAGATAGACGAGGATACGAAGATGAAAATATATAAGATACAAGAAAATAAAGAGATAAAAATATATAATTAATAAATCATGCATAATTAATATCTACGGATGCAATTTGCAGCATCAACACGTCAGCAGACGTGACAGTAGACTGCATATTACGTTATATTATAAGGTATTTTCATTCATACACTGCATATTACGTTATATTATAAGGTATTCTTAATGGTAGACAG
>CAKAJI010000138.1:0-111789 GCA_916610255.1 Lasioglossum lativentre | reverse complement strand
AAGGTATTTTCAATGATACACTGCATATTACGTTATATTATAAGGTATTTTCAATGATACACTGCATATTACGTTATATTATAAGGTATTTTCAATGATACACTGCATATTACGTTATATTATAAGGTATTTTCAATGATACACTGCATATTACGTTATATGGGAAGGTATTTTCAATGATAACCTGCATATTACGTTATATTATAAGGTATTTTCATTGATAGACTAGAATTACCATATATTCTAAGGTATTTTCAATGATACACTGCATATTACGTTATATTATAAGGTATTTTCATTGATAGACAAGAATTACCATATATTCTAAGGTATTTTCAATGATACACTGCATATTACGTTATATCGGAAGGTATTTTCAATGATAACACTGCATATAACGTTATATTATAAGGTATTTTCAATGATACACTGCATATTACGTTATATTAGTAAGGTATTTTCAATGATAAACTACTACGAATTATAAGGTATTCTCAATGATACACTGCATATTACGTTATATTATAAGGTATTTTCAATGATAAACTACTACGTATTATAAGGTATTTTCAATGATACACTGCATATTACGTTATATTATAAGGTATTTTCAATGATACACTGCATATTACGTTATATTATAAGGTATTTTCAATGATACACTGCATATTACGTTATATTATAAGGTATTCTCAATGATACACTGCATATTACGTTATATTATAAGGTATTTTCAATGATACACTGCATATTACGTTATAGTTATAAGGTATATTCAATGATACACTGCATATTACGTTATATTATAAGGTATTTTCAATGATACACTGCATATTACGTTATATTATAAGGTATTTTCAATGATGCACTGCATATTACGTTATACTATAAGGTATTTTCAATGATAAACTACTATATATTATAAGGTATTTTCAATGATACACTGCATATTACGTTTATATTATAAGGTATTTTCAAAGATACACTACAAATAACGATATATTATAAGGTATTTTCAATGATACACTGCATATTACGTTATATGAGAAGGTATTTTCATTGATACACTACAAATTACGATATATTATAAGGTATTTTCAATGATACACTGCATATTACGTTATATGGGAAGGTATTTTCAATGATACACTGCATATTACGTTATATTATAAGGTATTTTCAATGATACACTGCATATTACGTTATATGAGAAGGTATTTTCATTGATACACTACAAATTACGATATATTATAAGGTATTTTCAATGATACACTGCATATTACGTTATATGGGAAGGTATTTTCAATGATACACTGCATATTACGTTATATTATAAGGTATTTTCAATGATACACTGCATATTACGTTATATGAGAAGGTATTTTCATTGATACACTACAAATTACGATATATTATAAGGTATTTTCAATGATACACTGCATATTACGTTATATGGGAAGGTATTTTCAATGATACACTGCATATTACGTTATATTATAAGGTATTTTCAATGATACAACTGCATATTACGTTATATTATAAGGTATTTTCAATGATACACTGCATATTACGTTATATTATAAGGTATTTTCAATGATACACTGCATATTACGTTATATTATAAGGTATTTTCAATGATAAACTACTACGTATTATAAGGTATTTTCAATGATACACTGCATATTGCGTTATATTATAAGGTATTTTCATTGATAGACTAGAATTAACATATATTCTAAGGTATTTTCAATGATACACTGCATATTACGTCATATTATAAGGTATTTTCATTGATAGACAAGAATTACCATATATTCTAAGGTATTTTCAATGATACACTGCATATTACGTTATATGGGAAGGTATTTTCAATGATACACTGCATATTACGTTATATTATAAGGTATTTTCAATGATACACTGCATATTACGTTATATTATAAGGTATTTTCAATGATACACTGCATATTACGTTATATTATAAGGTATTCTCAATGATACACTGCATATTACGTTATATGGGAAGGTATTTTCAATGATACACTGCATATTACGTTATATTATAAGGTATTTTCAATGATAAACTACTACGTATTATAAGGTATTCTCAATGATACACTGCATATTACGTTATTTATAAGGTATTTTCAATGATAAACTACTACGTATTATAAGGTATTCTCAATGATACACTGCATATTACGTTATATTATAAGGTATTTTCAATGATAAACTACTACGTATTATAAGGTATTCTCAATGATACACTGCATATTACGTTATATTATAAGGTATTTTCAATGATACACTACTACGTATTATAAGGTATTTTCAATGATACGCTGCATATTACGTTATATTATAAGGTATTTTCAATGATACACTGCATATTACGTTATATTATAAGGTATTTTCAATGATACACTGCATATTACGTTATATTATAAGGTATTTTCAATGATACACTGCATATTACGTTATATTATAAGGTATTTTCAATGATATGCTGCATGTTACGTTATATTATAAGGTATTTTCAATGATACACTGCATATTACGTTATATTATAAGGTATTTTCAATGATACACAGCATATTACGTTATATTATAAGGTATTTTCAATGATAAACTACTATATATTATAAGGTATTTTCAATGATAAACTACTATATATTATAAGGTATTTTCAATGATAAACTACTACGTATTATAAGGTATTTTCAATGATACACTGCATATTACGTTATATTATAAGGTATTTTCAATGATACACTGCTTATTACGTTATATTATAAGGTATTTTCAATGATAAACTACTATATATTATAAGGTATTTTCAATGATAAACTACTATATATTATAAGGTATTTTCAATGATAAACTACTACGTATTATAAGGTATTTTCAATGATACACTGCATATTACGTTATATTATAAGGTATTTTCAATGATACACTGCATATTACGTTATATTATAAGGTATTTTCAATGATACACTGCATATTACGTTATATTATAAGGTATTCTCAATGATACACTGCATATTACGTTATATTATAAGGTATTTTCAATGATACACTGCATATTACGTTATATTATAAGGTATTTTCAATGATACACTGCATATTACGTTATATTATAAGGTATTTTCAATGATACACTGCATATTACGTTATATTATAAGGTATTTTCAAAGATACACTGCATATTACGTTATATTATAAGGTATTTTCAATGATACACTGCATATTACGTTATATTATAAGGTATTCTCAATGATACACTGTATATTACGTTATATTATAAGGTATTTTCAATGATAAACTACTACGTATTATAAGGTATTTTCAATGATACACTGCATATTACGTTATATTATAAGGTATTTTCAATGATAAACTACTACGTATTATAAGGTATTCTCAATGATACACTGCATATTACGTTATATTATAAGGTATTTTCAATGATACACTGCATATTACGTTATATTATAAGGTATTTTCAATGATAAACTACTACGTATTATAAGGTATTTTGAATGATACACTGCATATTACGTTATATTATAAGGTATTTTCAATGATACACTGCATATTACGTTATATTATAAGGTATTTTCAATGATAAACTACTACGTATTATAAGGTATTTTCAATGATACACTGCATATTGCGTTATATTATAAGGTATTTTCATTGATAGACTAGAATTACCATATATTCTAAGGTATTTTCAATGATACACTGCATATTACGTTATATTATAAGGTATTTTCATTGATAGACAAGAATTACCATATATTCTAAGGTATTTTCAATGATACACTGCATATTACGTTATATGGGAAGGTATTTTCAATGATACACTGCATATTACGTTATATTATAAGGTATTTTCAATGATACACTGCATATTACGTTATATTATAAGGTATTTTCAATGATACACTGCATATTACGTTATATTATAAGGTATTCTCAATGATACACTGCATATTACGTTATATTATAAGGTATTTTCAATGATAAACTACTACGTATTATAAGGTATTTTCAATGATACACTGCATATTACGTTATATTATAAGGTATTTTCAATGATACACTGCATATTACGTTATATTATAAGGTATTTTCAATGATACACTGCATATTACGTTATATGGGAAGGTATTTTCAATGATACACTGCATATTACGTTATATTATAAGGTATTTTCAATGATAAACTACTACGTATTATAAGGTATTTTCAATGATACACTGCATATTACGTTATATTATAAGGTATTTTCAATGATACACTGCATATTACGTTATATTATAAGGTATTTTCAATGATACACTGCATATTACGTTATATGGGAAGGTATTTTCAATGATACACTGCATATTGCGTTATATTATAAGGTATTTTCATTGATAGACTAGAATTACCCATATATTCTAAGGTATTTTCAATGATACACTGCATATTACGTTATATTATAAGGTATTTTCATTGATAGACAAGAATTACCATATATTCTAAGGTATTTTCAATGATACACTGCATATTACGTTATATGGGAAGGTATTTTCAATGATACACTGCATATTACGTTATATTATAAGGTATTTTCAATGATACACTGCATATTACGTTATATTATAAGGTATTTTCAATGATAAACTACTACGTATTATAAGGTATTCTCAATGATACACTGCATATTACGTTATATTATAAGGTATTTTTCAATGATAAACTACTACGTATTATAAGGTATTTTCAATGATACACTGCATATTACGTTATATTATAAGGTATTTTCAATGATACACTGCATATTACGTTATATTATAAGGTATTTTCAATGATACACTGCATATTACGTTATATTATAAGGTATTCTCAATGATACACTGCATATTACGTTATATTATAAGGTATTTTCAATGATACACTGCATATTACGTTATATTATAAGGTATATTCAATGATACACTGCATATTACGTTATATTATAAGGGTATTTTCAATGATACACTGCATATTACGTTATATTATAAGGTATTTTCAATGATGCACTGCATATTACGTTATACTATAAGGTATTTTCAATGATAAACTACTATATATTATAAGGTATTTTCAATGATACACTGCATATTACGTTATATTATAAGGTATTTTCAAAGATACACTACAAATAACGATATATTATAAGGTATTTTCAATGATACACTGCATATTACGTTATATGAGAAGGTATTTTCATTGATACACTACAAATTACGATATATTATAAGGTATTTTCAATGATACACTGCATATTACGTTATATGGGAAGGTATTTTCAATGATACACTGCATATTACGTTATATTATAAGGTATTTTCAATGATACACTGCATATTACGTTATATGAGAAGGTATTTTCATTGATACACTACAAATTACGATATATTATAAGGTATTTTCAATGATACACTGCATATTACGTTATATGGGAAGGTATTTTCAATGATACACTGCATATTACGTTATATTATAAGGTATTTTCAATGATACACTGCATATTACGTTATATGAGAAGGTATTTTCATTGATACACTACAAATTACGATATATTATAAGGTATTTTCAATGATACACTGCATATTACGTTATATGGGAAGGTATTTTCAATGATACACTGCATATTACGTTATATTATAAGGTATTTTCAATGATACACTGCATATTACGTTATATTATAAGGTATTTTCAATGATACACTGCATATTACGTTATATTATAAGGTATTTTCAATGATACACTGCATATTACGTTATATTATAAGGTATTTTCAATGATAAACTACTACGTATTATAAGGTATTTTCAATGATACACTGCATATTGCGTTATATTATAAGGTATTTTCATTGATAGACTAGAATTAACATATATTCTAAGGTATTTTCAATGATACACTGCATATTACGTCATATTATAAGGTATTTTCATTGATAGACAAGAATTACCATATATTCTAAGGTATTTTCAATGATACACTGCATATTACGTTATATGGGAAGGTATTTTCAATGATACACTGCATATTACGTTATATTATAAGGTATTTTCAATGATACACTGCATATTACGTTATATTATAAGGTATTTTCAATGATACACTGCATATTACGTTATATTATAAGGTATTCTCAATGATACACTGCATATTACGTTATATGGGAAGGTATTTTCAATGATACACTGCATATTACGTTATATTATAAGGTATTTTCAATGATAAACTACTACGTATTATAAGGTATTCTCAATGATACACTGCATATTACGTTATATTATAAGGTATTTTCAATGATAAACTACTACGTATTATAAGGTATTCTCAATGATACACTGCATATTACGTTATATTATAAGGTATTTTCAATGATAAACTACTACGTATTATAAGGTATTCTCAATGATACACTGCATATTACGTTATATTATAAGGTATTTTCAATGATACACTACTACGTATTATAAGGTATTTTCAATGATACGCTGCATATTACGTTATATTATAAGGTATTTTCAATGATACACTGCATATTACGTTATATTATAAGGTATTTTCAATGATACACTGCATATTACGTTATATTATAAGGTATTTTCAATGATACACTGCATATTACGTTATATTATAAGGTATTTTCAATGATATGCTGCATGTTACGTTATATTATAAGGTATTTTCAATGATACACTGCATATTACGTTATATTATAAGGTATTTTCAATGATACACTGCATATTACGTTATATTATAAGGTATTTTCAATGATAAACTACTATATATTATAAGGTATTTTCAATGATAAACTACTATATATTATAAGGTATTTTCAATGATAAACTACTACGTATTATAAGGTATTTTCAATGATACACTGCATATTACGTTATATTATAAGGTATTTTCAAAGATACACAGCTTATTACGTTATATTATAAGGTATTTTCAATGATAAACTACTATATATTATAAGGTATTTTCAATGATAAACTACTATATATTATAAGGTATTTTCAATGATAAACTACTACGTATTATAAGGTATTTTCAATGATACACTGCATATTACGTTATATTATAAGGTATTTTCAATGATACACTGCATATTACGTTATATTATAAGGTATTTTCAATGATACACTGCATATTACGTTATATTATAAGGTATTCTCAATGATACACTGCATATTACGTTATATTATAAGGTATTTTCAATGATACACTGCATATTACGTTATATTATAAGGTATTTTCAATGATACACTGCATATTACGTTATATTATAAGGTATTTTCAATGATACACTGCATATTACGTTATATTATAAGGTATTTTCAAAGATACACTGCATATTACGTTATATTATAAGGTATTTTCAATGATACACTGCATATTACGTTATATTATAAGGTATTCTCAATGATACACTGCATATTACGTTATATTATAAGGTATTTTCAATGATACACTACTACGTATTATAAGGTATTTTGAATGATACACTGCATATTACGTTATATTATAAGGTATTTTCAATGATACACTGCATATTACGTTATATTATAAGGTATTTTCAATGATAAACTACTACGTATTATAAGGTATTTTCAATGATACACTGCATATTGCGTTATATTATAAGGTATTTTCATTGATAGACTAGAATTACCATATATTCTAAGGTATTTTCAATGATACACTGCATATTACGTTATATTATAAGGTATTTTCATTGATAGACAAGAATTACCATATATTCTAAGGTATTTTCAATGATACACTGCATATTACGTTATATGGGAAGGTATTTTCAATGATACACTGCATATTACGTTATATTATAAGGTATTTTCAATGATACACTGCATATTACGTTATATTATAAGGTATTTTCAATGATAAACTACTACGAATTATAAGGTATTCTCAATGATACACTGCATATTACGTTATATTATAAGGTATTTTCAATGATAAACTACTACGTATTATAAGGTATTTTCAATGATACACTGCATATTACGTTATATTATAAGGTATTTTCAATGATACACTGCATATTACGTTATATTATAAGGTATTTTCAATGATACACTGCATATTACGTTATATTATAAGGTATTTTCAATGATACACTGCATATTACGTTATATTATAAGGTATTTTCAATGATAAACTACTACGTATTATAAGGTATTTTCAATGATACACTGCATATTGCGTTATATTATAAGGTATTTTCATTGATAGACTAGAATTACCATATATTCTAAGGTATTTTCAATGATACACTGCATATTACGTTATATTATAAGGTATTTTCAATGATAAACTACTACGTATTATAAGGTATTCTCAATGATACACTGCATATTACGTTATATTATAAGGTATTTTCAATGATACACTACTACGTATTATAAGGTATTTTCAATGATACGCTGCATATTACGTTATATTATAAGGTATTTTCAATGATACACTGCATATTACGTTATATTATAAGGTATTTTCAATGATACACTGCATATTACGTTATATTATAAGGTATTTTCAATGATACACTGCATATTACGTTATATTATAAGGTATTTTCAATGATATGCTGCATGTTACGTTATATTATAAGGTATTTTCAATGATACACTGCATATTACGTTATATTATAAGGTATTTTCAATGATACACAGCATATTACGTTATATTATAAGGTATTTTCAATGATAAACTACTATATATTATAAGGTATTTTCAATGATAAACTACTATATATTATAAGGTATTTTCAATGATAAACTACTACGTATTATAAGGTATTTTCAATGATACACTGCATATTACGTTATATTATAAGGTATTTTCAATGATACACTGCTTATTACGTTATATTATAAGGTATTTTCAATGATAAACTACTATATATTATAAGGTATTTTCAATGATAAACTACTATATATTATAAGGTATTTTCAATGATAAACTACTACGTATTATAAGGTATTTTCAATGATACACTGCATATTACGTTATATTATAAGGTATTTTCAATGATACACTGCATATTACGTTATATTATAAGGTATTTTCAATGATACACTGCATATTACGTTATATTATAAGGTATTCTCAATGATACACTGCATATTACGTTATATTATAAGGTATTTTCAATGATACACTGCATATTACGTTATATTATAAGGTATTTTCAATGATACACTGCATATTACGTTATATTATAAGGTATTTTCAATGATACACTGCATATTACGTTATATTATAAGGTATTTTCAATGATACACTGCATATTACGTTATATTATAAGGTATTTTCAATGATACACTGCATATTACGTTATATTATAAGGTATTCTCAATGATACACTGCATATTACGTTATATTATAAGGTATTTTCAATGATACACTACTACGTATTATAAGGTATTTTCAATGATACACTGCATATTACGTTATATTATAAGGTATTTTCAATGATACACTGCATATTACGTTATATTATAAGGTATTTTCAATGATAAACTACTACGTATTATAAGGTATTTTCAATGATACACTGCATATTGCGTTATATTATAAGGTATTTTCATTGATAGACTAGAATTACCATATATTCTAAGGTATTTTCAATGATACACTGCATATTTACGTTATATTATAAGGTATTTTCATTGATAGACAAGAATTACCATATATTCTAAGGTATTTTCAATGATACACTGCATATTACGTTATATGGGAAGGTATTTTCAATGATACACTGCATATTACGTTATATTATAAGGTATTTTCAATGATACACTGCATATTACGTTATATTATAAGGTATTTTCAATGATAAACTACTACGAATTATAAGGTATTCTCAATGATACACTGCATATTACGTTATATTATAAGGTATTTTCAATGATAAACTACTACGTATTATAAGGTATTTTCAATGATACACTGCATATTACGTTATATTATAAGGTATTTTCAATGATACACTGCATATTACGTTATATTATAAGGTATTTTCAATGATACACTGCATATTACGTTATATTATAAGGTATTTTCAATGATACACTGCATATTACGTTATATTATAAGGTATTTTCAATGATATGCTGTATATTACGTTATATTATAAGATATTTTCAATGATACACTGCATATTACGTTATAATATAAGGTATTTTCAATGATACACAGCATATTACGTTATATTATAAGGTATTTTCAATGATAAACTACTATATATTATAAGGTATTTGCAATGATAAACTACTATATATTATAAGGTATTTTCAATGATAAACTACTACGTATTATAAGGTATTTTCAATGATACACTGCATATTACGTTATATTATAAGGTATTTTCAATGATAAACTACTACGTATTATAAGGTATTTTCAATGATACACTGCATATTGCGTTATATTATAAGGTATTTTCATTGATAGACTAGAATTAACATATATTCTAAGGTATTTTCAATGATACACTGCATATTACGTTATATTATAAGGTATTTTCATTGATAGACAAGAATTACCAT
This sequence comes from Lasioglossum lativentre, assembly GCA_916610255.1. Taxonomy (NCBI): domain Eukaryota; kingdom Metazoa; phylum Arthropoda; class Insecta; order Hymenoptera; family Halictidae; genus Lasioglossum; species Lasioglossum lativentre. Next base: position 101,161 of record CAKAJI010000138.1, on the reverse strand, counting down.
ATATTCTAAGGTATTTTCAATGATACACTGCATATTACGTTATATGGGAAGGTATTTTCAATGATACACTGCATATTACGTTATATTATAAGGTATTTTCAATGATACACTGCATATTACGTTATATTATAAGGTATTTTCAATGATAAACTACTACGTATTATAAGGTATTTTCAATGATACACTGCATATTACGTTATATTATAAGGTATTTTCAATGATAAACTACTACGTATTATAAGGTATTCTCAATGATACACTGCATATTACGTTATATTATAAGGTATTTTCAATGATACACTACTACGTATTATAAGGTATTTTCAATGATACACTGCATATTACGTTATATTATAAGGTATTTTCAATGATACACTGCATATTACGTTATATTATAAGGTATTTTCAATGATACACTGCATATTACGTTATATTATAAGGTATTTTCAATGATATGCTGCATGTTACGTTATATTATAAGGTATTTTCAATGATACACTGCATATTACGTTTGTCACGTCGTCCAGAATTTGACCGTCGCTAGGAGGGCGAAATTCCCGACGACACCGGGTATTTACAAGCCTGAAGGCCGGGCCGCGTTCGGCCGCACGAGACGCGGTCCACCCGGGACAAAAGTTGTTCGCAGGTACGTCACTTCTCGAACCCTTGCCTAGATGTTCGGGCGCCAGGCACGGAAGGTGCCACGCTAAGCGATTACCGCAACCAAAGTGTTCGAGAAGCGTTCGGACGCGCCCGCGACAACCGATATTTAATCACGATTTTCCGCGAACGGTCGCAGGGTACTACGCGGGGCGAACACGAGGCGTTCCCCGCGGCGGGAAGGTTTCTCACGTAATAAGACACTCGGAATTTCGGCTAACAAGTCTTTATTATTTGCCGGTTCACAATGGCCGTGCCGGCGACGACCGGCAGCGTTTCTAGGTTAGCCGGCGCGTGACGGAAGATCGGTACACGCGCGATTTGCCCTCTTCGGACCCCTTCAAGACGCGTCGAATCCGGCAACAACGCGGTGATAGCGTCGGCGTACGCGATGCTCGCGTTCTACGCCCGAATTCCGATGGAAAACGCGTTACAGTTAGTTTCTCGTCGGCGTAACAAGTCGCGAAAATACGGCGAGAGCACGTGGCGGCGTCGCACCGTGGAACGAGTCGAGGTTGGCGTGAAAACTACAACGACGCGCGGATCCTCACTAACGAAATAAATAGGGCACGGCCCTCACCAAATAATATGGTCCCCGCGCGTTCGTTGCCCTACGGTTAGCGCAAATACCGGCAGCCTCGTGGCTGCTTCTGGGTTTCGGCGACGCGATCACGAACACGCGTACCGAGCCAACGCGAGGAAAAATCACGGAAACAAGAGGCAATCTGACGAAAGCTTACCCGGCAACGGCAACGCTCGCCAAGCTCGTCCCTCTGGCTCCGGCAGCAGATCGCACGAATTACAACTCTTATTATGCGCGACTATTTTCTAGTAGAGCCAACGACGAAGTGATTTTCCCTGCGCGATGACTCGGGAACGCGGAAGCGGAGCGTCCCCCCCTTTCCGCGCTCTTTCCCCGCAGGCGATCCGACCTATCGCGAATAGATTTTCGGCCGGGGCCTAGCCTCGGCGCGACGGTCCCTGGCGATCGGCGATTCCTCGGTTCCCCGGCAGCGGCGTTCGATGATTGGTTGTTTCATCGTGCGGCGATCGACGCGGGCCTATCCGGAAACTGGCCAGGTTTTCCTCCGGACGAGTTGACAGCGAGGCATCCGCGATTACGTATACGGCACCGCATGTCCTCCTCTGCCTCTCCAGGGTGTTCCTCCTGGGCCGCGTTGATCCCTCGAATTCCGGTGCCGGAGTTTCCGTCGGGGCTGACCGCGTTCCTCTCCTTCGGGGAATCTTTGTTTCAGGTCCTCGCCGGGACCTGACTACGGTCCTGCGAAATCGCGTCGCGCAAATTGGCGCGACGCTCAAAAACATGAGTACTCGCCCATGGGTCTCGCTCGTGCCCAGGGCGAGCGCTCGCTACGGCCCATCTCGCATTTATTTTGCCAGAGGGTGACCCGGTCTTCCGATATCCGGTCTCGGAAGACGTTGGCAAAACTGCCACGTCACAACTCCTCCCCCCCCAGGGGAGACCGGGTCATACCCGCAGCAAACCTTCGTCAGACTCCTTGCAGGCTCGGTAGCGAACGCTCGACCTCGGTCGTTCCTCGGGACTTTCACAAACAACCCTCCGATACCGTTTTCCCAATAATACGCTATGACAAAAACAAACGAATACTTACGCTCACTTGTACAGTGTCTCGGGCGAGACCTCCCATCCTAACGGCAGTTACCTGAAACTTTACGCAATAGCCTCGCATGGCTAACCTCACCGTGGGGTCGGGGATCGAAAGAATCTAAAATTTTTCTTGTTTCCTCCGTTTTACCGGCAGCTCCTTTATTCCCGGTATTTTCCGGGGTCGTCTCCGTAACAACCTTTTCAAAATTGTTTCGGCGCAAACTAACTAACTTACGACTAATAATGATATAACAAAAACAAAATCAGTTCTTTGGCCGCTGCCAGTCTTTTCTTTTTCTCTCTCCTCTTCCCCGGCATTACCACCTATTGTGTGGTCCCCCCAGCTTCCAGCGCGGACCACACAACGGGCAGGTTTTCACAGAAAACCCCACTCGCCCGCATCTGTAACAATAGTCCCCGCGGGGGTTCTTGCAGTCACGCTGCCGGTGACTGGTGGAGCCACAGCTCCAGCATCCATCCTGCCGGGCCTTCAGGGTCTCCTCGTCAACCTTGACCGGCAGCTTCGCAGGCCTGACCTCTCGGGCTGGTGGTGGTGGTGGTGTTGCCCGTGGTCTCGGCCTGGTCCCTCGGGTCGGTTCCATCTCCCACTCCAAGGTGGGCTCTTTGGTGGCTGCGGAGAACACCCAAACTGGCCTTCCCCTCCTGGACTTTCCGGCCTCCCCCGAGTGCCATATTCGGCCACCCCTGGCTCCTGGTGGGGGCACCTCCCCGGTCTCCGGCAGTTCCCTCTCCGCTCCGGCAGCTGTGGCGGGCCCTTCTCCTTGCCCCCCGGTGGGTTCGTCCTCCGGCACCTCCTCGATGTCGCGGAGAGTATCGTCGGGGTCTTCCTCCGCCTGCCTCCGGGTCCCCGTCTCCGACTCCGGCAGCTCGTTCGCGGAGCAGTATTGGGTGGTTGTTGCGATGGACTCGTCGTCACCCTGGCTGGTCTGGGTGGCTACGTCCCGCTGATCTATTCCGCCTTCCATGGCGTGGTATAGGCGGAAGACCTGGCGGACCCCCCTGACGCCTACGGTGGCGTGGACTAGGCGGATGGCCTCCCACAGCTGCTCCACGGGGGTGTCTTCTTGTTGGCCCGACATTCTCCTTCTCTCCGGCAGTTTTGTAGGTCCCAGCTTCCTCCGGCAGCTCTCCTTTCTTAATTCTGTAGAGCATGCTCGAACATTTAGCTATTATCTTCGGGTGCGTATGATGGACGGTACGCTTTAAGATCGCTTATGTGCGATTTCCCTAGATCTTTGCCGTCTTCGGTCGCTAGCCCATATACTACCGGTGACAACTTCCGCGTTATCATGACTGGACCGGTATATTTGGGAGCCAATTTCGCCGCAATGTGCTGTGCCGCAGAGGAGAGAACTCTGTGTCGCTTCATTACGCGATCCCCGACCTCAAATTCGACATCCCTATGATGCTCGTTATAATATCGCGCTTGGCGATTATACGCGTCTTCCAAATTTTCTACCACCCAGCTGCGCAACGTCTGCAGCTGGGCAACCCTACCTTTCCACGTTTTTGTCGGCGCTAGTTCTAATTCTAACGGCGGCTCGCTGCTCGCCCGCACGCATTTAGCTGGTCGCGGTTCTCGCCCGAAATTTAAGAATGCTGGGGAAGTTTGCAAGACCGAATGATGCGCCGTATTATACGCGAATCTAAACTTCGCTAGGTTCGCGTCCCAATCTCGGTGATCCCTCCCTATGTAAGCGACCATCATGGTCTTCAGGATTCGATTGACCCTTTCCACCGGGTTTGCTTGCGGGTGGTACGGAGGAGTTGTACTGATACGGATACCATACTCGTTTGCCAGTTCATGTAGGCATTTATTGGAAAACTCCGTACCATTATCCGTGAGGAGCACATCCGGTGTTCCCCACCGCGAAAAAATGAGGTTTTCGAGGGCCTCCGCAATCTTCGGACCGGTCGCTCGTCGGAGTGGGGCGCACTCGATCCACTTCGTAAAAAGGTCCTGCATTACGAGGAGGTACGCATGACCGGACCTGCTAGGAGGAAATGGACCCATAATGTCGGCGGCGACTACTGACCAGGGCATGTCGATACGGCGCCGACCCATCAGCCCTGGAGGGAGCGTCTGCTCCACCTTCGTCAGCTGGCAAGTGGTACAGCGTCTTACGTATTCTACCGTTGTTCTGTACATGCCCGGCCAGTAGTATCGAGTCGCGACGCGATGGTATGTCTTTTCGATTCCCAAATGCCCTGCCTGCGGACCATCATGTGCCTCCTGCAGGATCTCGGTCCTGCGTTCCTCGGGGACCACTAACTTCCATTCGTCCCCATCCTGACCTAAGGTCTCCGCGATCAAGGGATCGGTTCTCCGGCAAAACAGTTCCCCATTCCGAATCGACCAGTCCTTAAATTTTTGGGGGTTTCCCTCTACCTCCGCGAATTTGCTCTCGTACCACCTCGCACGCACGGCAGCTGCTATCTCGATTTCCCCTTCGATGGCCTCTCCTCCCTCATACGCGCGCGAGAGCGCATCCGGCACTCGGTTTAGGGCCCCCTGTCGATATACGACCTCGAAGTCGTACTCGAGGAGCTGCAAAGCCCAACGCGCCAAACGTCCCGATGGATTTTGTAATTTGCGCAGCCACCGTAAGCTGTTATGATCCGTGACTACCGTGAATTTGTACCCTTCCAACTACGGTCTAAATTTCTGTACCGCCCAGACTATAGCTAGACATTCCAGCTCCGTCGCCGAGTACTTCCGTTCCGGCAGCGTGAGCGCGCGACTCGCGAATGCAATTACTTTTTCAATACCCTCGATCTCTTGTGTCAAAACAGCCCCTACTCCGACGGTACTCGCGTCGGTTTGTACCGTAAATGGTATCTTGAAGTCAGGACACGATAGCGTAGGCGCGGTGGTGATCATATCGCGGAGGGCTTCGAAGGCGGATTGCTGTCCGTCCTTCCAAACCCACTCGCGGTCCTTCCGAAGAAGTTCGTTTAATGGTTCCGCGAGTGTAGCGAATCCTGGGATGAACCTCCGATACCAGGAGGCCATCCCTAAGAAACGCCGCACCTGCTTCACGTTCTTCGGTGTTGGATAGGACACTATCGGCCGGATCTTCTCCGGATCCACTGTTAACCCTTCTCTACTGACCACAAACCCCAAATAACGGACCTCCGCGCGACAAAATTCACATTTGTCCGGGTTAATTATTAGACCGGCAGCTTTTACTTTATCTAACACGCGTTTCAACCATTCCAGGTGTTCTTCGAATGTTTTCGTGACGATAATTATATCGTCTAGATAAGCAAACGCGTGGGGCTCCATCTCTGGCCCAATCAGACGGTCTAACAATCGCTGGAATGTAGCCGGGGCTCCCGTTAGCCCATATGGCATCCGACAAAAGTGAAAAAGTCCCTTCCCCGGCACCGTAAATGCTGTTATTTCCCGGCTTTTTGATTCCAATGGGATCTGAAAGTAGGCCTGACTGAGATCGAGGGTTGAAATGTATTTTGCGGCTCGTAATTTGTCTAGGATCTGGGTCATGAGCGGTAACGGGTACGCGTCTTTCCTCGAGACCTCGTTAACTTTTCTAAAATCCAAACAAAATCGATATTTACCGTTGGCCTTTTTGACCATCACTATTGGACTTGACCAGCCACTTTGCGACGGCTCTATTATGCCGTCGGCCAACAAAGTGTCGACCTCCGCATAAATGGCCTCCTGTATTTTGGGAGAGACGGCATAATAGCGTTGCTTAATGGGTGGATGATCGCCCACGTCTATCCGGTGGCTGATCAAGTCAGTTAATCCTTTCATTGTTTTGAATTCCGGCAGCTCGGTCTCGAGGAATTTCGCCAAACGGTCTTTCTCGGCATCATTCAGTAGTTGTAATCCGCAGCATACGGTAGCTGGCAGAGCGTCATCGAAAGGGAATCTCTCACTCGGTTGAGACGCAAAATACCAGATAGCCTTGTGGTATTCCGCCACAATCCCGAAGAGTGCAATCGAATCGGTCCCTAATAGGAGAGGGGTCACGAGCTGATCTAATACGCGTGCCGAGACTCGGTGTTCCCTTTTACCAATTCTTACCGGCAATTGGGCCCGCTCTACTGCTCGATCGATCGTCCCCGTGGCCAGGAGAAAATAGCAGGGTTTTTCTGTGTTTTCGACTAATGCGACCCCGTCGCCAACCCGCTTTAACACGTCGCGACTAACGAACGTGATGGACGAACCCGAATCTACTAGGGCGCGAACCGGCAGCGTTCCCACCCATGCTTCGACCGTTAATAGAGGCGGTCGCTTTTTCTTACCCAATGTGACTACTTGGGCCGATATTAATTCCGGCGAAGTCCCTCCGGCCCCGTCGAGTGACTCCTCCCCCCATTTCCCGACGGTCTTTGGCATCTCCGGCAGTTGTTGACCGTTACGCCCTGCGCCCCGCACCCGTAGCAGTGTAACCGTGGTGCTTCCCGGCAATCCCGCGCCCTATGCCCGTTTTTCCGGCAGTTCCAACATTCGAACGACGAACTCCCCGACGCGCGTGGTTTGGCGCGCGACGGCTCCGTTCGCCGATCGACGTTCGCGGTTTCCTCCGGTTTACGCGGTGGGCGTGCATCTGACCGTTCTCTCGGCTCGGCCCGAGAACCCGATTCCCCTCGCCCGGCAGCTGAAAAACTTTTCGCGCACGGCGCTAAGGAGTCTCGTGGTCTCAGCCCGAACCGGGATTCTATGTCTACGGAATTGGGGGTTCGATCGCCCTCTCTGCTACCCCCGGCAGCTATCGCGTTCGCATACTCTACGCGCGTGGTCCTCCCCTTCCCCGGTTGTTTGTTAGAGGATTTGTGATTGGGGTCATAGGCAAATCGCGGATGGGCCATCTCCGACGGCTTCGGATTTCGTGTTACCCGGTCTACCGTGGCTTCACGTTCGGCGTCTATTAACGCCTCCTCCAACTGGCTAAATTCTGTGAGCGACGACAACACCGTCGCGCTCCTAGTTAGCGGTTTCGCCCCCCAATAGGTCCGTTTAATCTTTTTACTCTCCGGCCACGGTGGATCTAATCGGTCGAACATCCCCCTCATACAACTCAGGTAGCGGCGAACCGATTCGCTTTCCCCCTGATACCGATCCTTTATGTTACGGAGTAGAGTGTCGTTATAGTCTGGGTCGCCGAAGTATTTCCGAAACTCGCGCACGAAATCCTCCCAGGTCTCTATCTGGGCTTCCCTCCCCTCGTACCAGTACTCTGCTGTACCCTCTAAGCAGACCGACATGCAGCGGAGCAAGCCTCGGTCGGAGATGTTTGTGTGACTCCGATGTTTTGCGAGGCGTTCGAGGAAGGCTTCTGAATCTTCCTCGGGCTCCCCGGAAAATTTCGTCCGCCATCGTCTCATTATGTCCGCTATTGATGTTCCCCTCTGGTACATTTTGGTACTGGTACTCGGCGAGGGTTGTCCCGAGGTACCGGGGCCCTCTTCCGGCAGCTCTTTCTTGGATCTCCATTGAGGGGAAGACGGTGGGAGGTATACTTTCCGTTCCAGTCCCGGTACTGGTAGGAAAAGGTCGCGTGGAGGCGATCTCCTCCCCCCGTACGGTTCCTCATCCGAGGTCATCGCGTCCGGATTATCACTTCCGTCCGTGCCATCGTCGTATGCCGAATGATAATCCCACTCATCCTCCCCATCAATATCGGGCCGTAACATGTTTACCGGCAGCGTGCGATTTCTAAACCGTGCGACACTCTACTACCGCCTCAACCCAACCCGGCAATAAACACCGCCTGTTTGTTTGGCCAGTCGTACCCGGGCCTCGCTTCCCTACACGCGAACAAAGGGAACCCGATCTCGATCGCGTTCCTATAGCCTCCAGTCGTCTGCGGAAGGCAAAAAAAAACAAAAAAAAATTTCGAATTCTTGAGCCAGCTATCCAATGACCGAGAAAAAAAAAATTCCTATCCCGGCGGCGCGAATCTTCCCGTAGTTCGGCTTGCTTACCTCCCAGCAATCCTCACAAGACCGTACAAATTTCTATTTTCCCGATAACTAATTCCCCAATAAAATCCAAATTAATAACCGATATCGCAATTGAACGGCTCTGCCCGGCAACTTTCTCTAAACCGGCAGCAAGGTCGTTCCGCAATTAAATATTTCACCTAACCGGTGATCACAAAAGGTACCCAAATTTTTCCTAAGTGAGCGTAATATTCTCGCAATAAACAAGTAAACAACACGTGACGTCACTCTCTACTACGGCACAGCTCTTAACACGCCCCGTCCATCACCACATTTATCAAAAAAAATATACAAAAAACAGTTGCATAAAAATAGAATTACATCATAAACGGTGGGTTTCCCCGGTGCCAGTGCTGGGGCTCGAACGCGTCGGAACCGCAGATAATAAAAGAATTTCAATAAATTAATAACAACCGCGAGACGAACGAATTATATAAGAAAAATAAAAAAAATAAATAAATACCACGAGAAGGAAAAAAAAATTTTTATATTACAGCGATAAAAAGAAACCTATATTCTAATAGGGAGAATAGCGGAAAGAGAAGAAAACGTGAAAGAGAAGAACGAGAATAGAGAAGAAAAGAGAGAAAGATCAGATAAGAGAAAGAAGCAGCGGAAAGAAAAGAAGAGAGACGAGGCGCTATTCTCTCCCCAAAATTCCAAAAAAAAAATATTTACAATTTATATTATTTACAATTGGTACACGAACACACGGAAGAAAATTACTGTAATAAATACGGACAACGACCAGAATAAATAAATAAATAGAATGAATACCGAAAAATAAATATCAAAAGTGAATAGGAAGTCGAACGACAAATAAACGAACAGCACCGGGAAGACCGTATCCATCAAAATGGTACATAGTAAAATGACATCGAAATTTTTCCAAGTGAGTTCCACATCGAACATCATGCAGCAGGCGAAATACATTTCAACGAAGCTACCGGTCCGATTCAGCCTCCCAGAGAATAGCGTAATATTCTCTGTTGCCCGAATCGTACCTGAGACCTCGAATCACGTCTCTCACCGCTCTCCGTTCGATGGGATCTCAATACACAATAAATAAATAATGCATCGAACAATTCATTAATAAATCAATAATGCAGTACCCAAAAAAAAATGCAGATAGATCAATTCATAAAAACATCATAATAAAATATTAGAATGAAACAGCAGAAATATCAAAATTACCGGCAGCGTGGTTGTGAAAGTAATTTCGGAAATTCGTATCCGAAATTCCTTCCAGTCACGGCCACAACAATTCAAATAAATTCCATCAAAGGACGGTCGTATAAGAACTGGCTCGCTTCGTTGGCTCTTTGTACGACGTAGGAATGTCACGGTCGTTTCGGGTGTTTGTGTTTTCGACGCCGCGACGGCCACGCTCGCGCTCGATTCCTGTACGTTCGACGAGAAAATTTAGAAATTACCTGAGAGCCTCGCGTCGTTCCGCGTATCTCTTTTTAGAAAAAGCCTACTCTTTCAATGAGAGGTCCCTGTTTGGGCGCCAAATTTGTCACGTCGTCCAGAATTTGACCGTCGCTAGGAGGGCGAAATTCCCGACGACACCGGGTATTTACAAGCCTGAAGGCCGGGCCGCGTTCGGCCGCACGAGACGCGGTCCACCCGGGACAAAAGTTGTTCGCAGGTACGTCACTTCTCGAACCCTTGCCTAGATGTTCGGGCGCCAGGCACGGAAGGTGCCACGCTAAGCGATTACCGCAACCAAAGTGTTCGAGAAGCGTTCGGACGCGCCCGCGACAACCGATATTTAATCACGATTTTCCGCGAACGGTCGCAGGGTACTACGCGGGGCGAACACGAGGCGTTCCCCGCGGCGGGAAGGTTTCTCACGTAATAAGACACTCGGAATTTCGGCTAACAAGTCTTTATTATTTGCCGGTTCACAATGGCCGTGCCGGCGACGACCGGCAGCGTTTCTAGGTTAGCCGGCGCGTGACGGAAGATCGGTACACGCGCGATTTGCCCTCTTCGGACCCCTTCAAGACGCGTCGAATCCGGCAGCAACGCGGTGATAGCGTCGGCGTACGCGATGCTCGCGTTCTACGCCCGAATTCCGATGGAAAACGCGTTACAGTTAGTTTCTCGTCGGCGTAACAAGTCGCGAAAATACGGCGAGAGCACGTGGCGGCGTCGCACCGTGGAACGAGTCGAGGTTGGCGTGAAAACTACAACGACGCGCGGATCCTCACTAACGAAATAAATAGGGCACGGCCCTCACCAAATAATATGGTCCCCGCGCGTTCGTTGCCCTACGGTTAGCGCAAATACCGGCAGCCTCGTGGCTGCTTCTGGGTTTCGGCGACGCGATCACGAACACGCGTACCGAGCCAACGCGAGGAAAAATCACGGAAACAAGAGGCAATCTGACGAAAGCTTACCCGGCAACGGCAACGCTCGCCAAGCTCGTCCCTCTGGCTCCGGCAGCAGATCGCACGAATTACAACTCTTATTATGCGCGACTATTTTCTAGTAGAGCCAACGACGAAGTGATTTTCCCTGCGCGATGACTCGGGAACGCGGAAGCGGAGCGTCCCCCCCTTTCCGCGCTCTTTCCCCGCAGGCGATCCGACCTATCGCGAATAGATTTTCGGCCGGGGCCTAGCCTCGGCGCGACGGTCCCTGGCGATCGGCGATTCCTCGGTTCCCCGGCAGCGGCGTTCGATGATTGGTTGTTTCATCGTGCGGCGATCGACGCGGGCCTATCCGGAAACTGGCCAGGTTTTCCTCCGGACGAGTTGACAGCGAGGCATCCGCGATTACGTATACGGCACCGCATGTCCTCCTCTGCCTCTCCAGGGTGTTCCTCCTGGGCCGCGTTGATCCCTCGAATTCCGGTGCCGGAGTTTCCGTCGGGGCTGACCGCGTTCCTCTCCTTCGGGGAATCTTTGTTTCAGGTCCTCGCCGGGACCTGACTACGGTCCTGCGAAATCGCGTCGCGCAAATTGGCGCGACGCTCAAAAACATGAGTACTCGCCCATGGGTCTCGCTCGTGCCCAGGGCGAGCGCTCGCTACGGCCCATCTCGCATTTATTTTGCCAGAGGGTGACCCGGTCTTCCGATATCCGGTCTCGGAAGACGTTGGCAAAACTGCCACGTCACACGTTATATTATAAGGTATTTTCAATGATACACAGCATATTACGTTATATTATAAGGTATTTTCAATGATAAACTACTATATATTATAAGGTATTTTCAATGATAAACTACTATATATTATAAGGTATTTTCAATGATAAACTACTACGTATTATAAGGTATTTTCAATGATACACTGCATATTACGTTATATTATAAGGTATTTTCAATGATACACTGCTTATTACGTTATATTATAAGGTATTTTCAATGATAAACTACTATATATTATAAGGTATTTTCAATGATAAACTACTATATATTATAAGGTATTTTCAATGATAAACTACTACGTATTATAAGGTATTTTCAATGATACACTGCATATTACGTTATATTATAAGGTATTTTCAATGATACACTGCATATTACGTTATATTATAAGGTATTTTCAATGATACACTGCATATTACGTTATATTATAAGGTATTTTCAATGATACACTGCATATTACGTTATATTATAAGGTATTTTCAATGATACACTGCATATTACGTTATATTATAAGGTATTTTCAAAGATACACTGCATATTACGTTATATTATAAGGTATTTTCAATGATACACTGCATATTACGTTATATTATAAGGTATTCTCAATGATACACTGCATATTACGTTATATTATAAGGTATTTTCAATGATAAACTACTACGTATTATAAGGTATTTTCAATGATACACTGCATATTACGTTATATTATAAGGTATTTTCAATGATAAACTACTACGTATTATAAGGTATTCTCAATGATACACTGCATATTACGTTATATTATAAGGTATTTTCAATGATACACTGCATATTACGTTATATTATAAGGTATTTTCAATGATACACTACTACGTATTATAAGGTATTTTCAATGATACACTGGATATTACGTTATATTATAAGGTATTTTCAATGATAAACTACTACGTATTATAAGGTATTTTCAATGATACACTGCATATTGCGTTATATTATAAGGTATTTTCATTGATAGACTAGAATTACCATATATTCTAAGGTATTTTCAATGATACACTGCATATTACGTTATATTATAAGGTATTTTCATTGATAGACAAGAATTACCATATATTCTAAGGTATTTTCAATGATACACAGCATATTACGTTATATGGGAAGGTATTTTCAATGATACACTGCATATTACGTTATATTATAAGGTATTTTCAATGATACACTGCATATTACGTTATATTATAAGGTATTTTCAATGATAAACTACTACGAATTATAAGGTATTCTCAATGATACACTGCATATTACGTTATATTATAAGGTATTTTCAATGATAAACTACTACGTATTATAAGGTATTTTCAATGATACACTGCATATTACGTTATATTATAAGGTATTTTCAATGATACACTGCATATTACGTTATATTATAAGGTATTTTCAATGATACACTGCATATTACGTTATATTATAAGGTATTTTCAATGATACACTGCATATTACGTTATATTATAAGGTATTTTCAATGATACACTGCATATTACGTTATATTATAAGGTATTTTCAATGATATGCTGTATATTACGTTATATTATAAGATATTTTCAATGATACACTGCATATTACGTTATAATATAAGGTATTTTCAATGATACACAGCATATTACGTTATATTATAAGGTATTTTCAATGATAAACTACTATATATTATAAGGTATTTGCAATGATAAACTACTATATATTATAAGGTATTTTCAATGATAAACTACTACGTATTATAAGGTATTTTCAATGATACACTGCATATTGCGTTATATTATAAGGTATTTTCATTGATAGACTAGAATTAACATATATTCTAAGGTATTTTCAATGATACACTGCATATTACGTTATATTATAAGGTATTTTCATTGATAGACAAGAATTACCATATATTCTAAGGTATTTTCAATGATACACTGCATATTACGTTATATGGGAAGGTATTTTCAATGATACACTGCATATTGCGTTATATTATAAGGTATTTTCAATGATACACTGCATATTACGTTATATTATAAGGTATTTTCAATGATAAACTACTACGTATTATAAGGTATTTTCAATGATACACTGCATATTACGTTATATTATAAGGTATTTTCAATGATAAACTACTACGTATTATAAGGTATTCTCAATGATACACTGCATATTACGTTATATTATAAGGTATTTTCAATGATAGACAAGAATTACCATATATTCTAAGGTATTTTCAATGATACACTGCATATTACGTTATATTATAAGGTATTTTCAATGATAAACTACTACGTATTATAAGGTATTCTCAATGATACACTGCATATTACGTTATATTATAAGGTATTTTCAATGATAAACTACTACGTATTATAAGGTATTTTCAATGATACACTGCATATTACGTTATATTATAAGGTATTTTCAATGATACACTGCATATTACGTTATATTATAAGGTATTTTCAATGATACACTGCATATTACGTTATATTATAAGGTATTTTCAATGATACACTGCATATTACGTTATATTATAAGGTATTTTCAATGATATGCTGCATGTTACGTTATATTATAGGGTATTTTCAATGATACACTGCATATTACGTTATATTATAAGGTATTTTCAATGATACACAGCATATTACGTTATATTATAAGGTATTTTCAATGATAAACTACTATATATTATAAGGTATTTTCAATGATAAACTACTATATATTATAAGGTATTTTCAATGATAAACTACTACGTATTATAAGGTATTTTCAATGATACACTGCATATTACGTTATATTATAAGGTATTTTCAATGATACACTGCTTATTACGTTATATTATAAGGTATTTTCAATGATAGACTACTATATATTATAAGGTATTTTCAATGATAAACTACTATATATTATAAGGTATTTTCAATGATAAACTACTACGTATTATAAGGTATTTTCAATGATACACTGCATATTACGTTATATTATAAGGTATTTTCAATGATACACTGCATATTACGTTATATTATAAGGTATTTTCAATGATACACTGCATATTACGTTATATTATAAGGTATTTTCAATGATACACTGCATATTACGTTATATTATAAGGTATTTTCAATGATACACTGCATATTACGTTATATTATAAGGTATTTTCAATGATAAACTACTACGTATTATAAGGTATTCTCAATGATACACTGCATATTACGTTATATTATAAGGTATTTTCAATGATACACTACTACGTATTATAAGGTATTTTCAATGATACACTGCATATTACGTTATATTATAAGGTATTTTCAATGATACACTGCATATTACGTTATATTATAAGGTATTTTCAATGATAAACTACTACGTATTATAAGGTATTTTCAATGATACACTGCATATTGCGTTATATTATAAGGTATTTTCATTGATAGACTAGAATTACCATATATTCTAAGGTATTTTCAATGATACACTGCATATTACGTTATATTATAAGGTATTTTCATTGATAGACAAGAATTACCATATATTCTAAGGTATTTTCAATGATACACTGCATATTACGTTATATGGGAAGGTATTTTCAATGATACACTGCATATTACGTTATATTATAAGGTATTTTCAATGATACACTGCATATTACGTTATATTATAAGGTATTTTCAATGATATGCTGTATATTACGTTATATTATAAGATATTTTCAATGATACACTGCATATTACGTTATAATATAAGGTATTTTCAGTGATACACAGCATATTACGTTATATTATAAGGTATTTTCAATGATAAACTACTATATATTATAAGGTATTTGCAATGATAAACTACTATATATTATAAGGTATTTTCAATGATAAACTACTACGTATTATAAGGTATTTTCAATGATACACTGCATATTACGTTATATTATAAGGTATTTTCAATGATAAACTACTACGTATTATAAGGTATTTTCAATGATACACTGCATATTGCGTTATATTATAAGGTATTTTCATTGATAGACTAGAATTAACATATATTCTAAGGTATTTTCAATGATACACTGCATATTACGTTATATTATAAGGTATTTTCATTGATAGACAAGAATTACCATATATTCTAAGGTATTTTCAATGATACACTGCATATTACGTTATATGGGAAGGTATTTTCAATGATACACTGCATATTACGTTATATTATAAGGTATTTTCAATGATACACTGCATATTACGTTATATTATAAGGTATTTTCAATGATAAACTACTACGTATTATAAGGTATTTTCAATGATACACTGCATATTACGTTATATTATAAGGTATTTTCAATGATAAACTACTACGTATTATAAGGTATTCTCAATGATACACTGCATATTACGTTATATTATAAGGTATTTTCAATGATACACTACTACGTATTATAAGGTATATTCAATGATACACTGCATATTACGTTATATTATAAGGTATTTTCAATGATACACTGCATATTACGTTATATTATAAGGTATTTTCAATGATACACTGCATATTACGTTATATTATAAGGTATTTTCAATGATATGCTGCATGTTACGTTATATTATAAGGTATTTTCAATGATACACTGCATATTACGTTATATTATAAGGTATTTTCAATGATACACAGCATATTACGTTATATTATAAGGTATTTTCAATGATAAACTACTATATATTATAAGGTATTTTCAATGATAAACTACTATATATTATAAGGTATTTTCAATGATAAACTACTACGTATTATAAGGTATTTTCAATGATACACTGCATATTACGTTATATTATAAGGTATTTTCAATGATACACTGCTTATTACGTTATATTATAAGGTATTTTCAATGATAAACTACTATATATTATAAGGTATTTTCAATGATAAACTACTATATATTATAAGGTATTTTCAATGATAAACTACTACGTATTATAAGGTATTTTCAATGATACACTGCATATTACGTTATATTATAAGGTATTTTCAATGATACACTGCATATTACGTTATATTATAAGGTATTTTCAATGATACACTGCATATTACGTTATATTATAAGGTATTTTCAATGATACACTGCATATTACGTTATACTATAAGGTATTTTCAATGATACACTGCATATTACGTTATATTATAAGGTATTTTCAAAGATACACTGCATATTACGTTATATTATAAGGTATTTTCAATGATACACTGCATATTACGTTATATTATAAGGTATTCTCAATGATACACTGCATATTACGTTATATTATAAGGTATTTTCAATGATAAACTACTACGTATTATAAGGTATTTTCAATGATACACTGCATATTACGTTATATTATAAGGTATTTTCAATGATAAACTACTACGTATTATAAGGTATTCTCAATGATACACTGCATATTACGTTATATTATAAGGTATTCTCAATGATACACTGCATATTACGTTATATTATAAGGTATTTTCAATGATACACTACTACGTATTATAAGGTATTTTCAATGATACACTGGATATTACGTTATATTATAAGGTATTTTCAATGATAAACTACTACGTATTATAAGGTATTTTCAATGATACACTGCATATTGCGTTATATTATAAGGTATTTTCATTGATAGACTAGAATTACCATATATTCTAAGGTATTTTCAATGATACACTGCATATTACGTTATATTATAAGGTATTTTCATTGATAGACAAGAATTACCATATATTCTAAGGTATTTTCAATGATACACTGCATATTACGTTATATGGGAAGGTATTTTCAATGATACACTGCATATTACGTTATATTATAAGGTATTTTCAATGATACACTGCATATTACGTTATATTATAAGGTATTTTCAATGATAAACTACTACGAATTATAAGGTATTCTCAATGATACACTGCATATTACGTTATATTATAAGGTATTTTCAATGATAAACTACTACGTATTATAAGGTATTTTCAATGATACACTGCATATTACGTTATATTATAAGGTATTTTCAATGATACACTGCATATTACGTTATATTATAAGGTATTTTCAATGATACACTGCATATTACGTTATATTATAAGGTATTTTCAATGATACACTGCATATTACGTTATATTATAAGGTATTTTCAATGATACACTGCATATTACGTTATATTATAAGGTATTTTCAATGATATGCTGTATATTACGTTATATTATAAGATATTTTCAATGATACACTGCATATTACGTTATAATATAAGGTATTTTCAATGATACACAGCATATTACGTTATATTATAAGGTATTTTCAATGATAAACTACTATATATTATAAGGTATTTGCAATGATAAACTACTATATATTATAAGGTATTTTCAATGATAAACTACTACGTATTATAAGGTATTTTCAATGATACACTGCATATTGCGTTATATTATAAGGTATTTTCATTGATAGACTAGAATTAACATATATTCTAAGGTATTTTCAATGATACACTGCATATTACGTTATATTATAAGGTATTTTCATTGATAGACAAGAATTACCATATATTCTAAGGTATTTTCAATGATACACTGCATATTACGTTATATGGGAAGGTATTTTCAATGATACACTGCATATTGCGTTATATTATAAGGTATTTTCAATGATACACTGCATATTACGTTATATTATAAGGTATTTTCAATGATAAACTACTACGTATTATAAGGTATTTTCAATGATACACTGCATATTACGTTATATTATAAGGTATTTTCAATGATAAACTACTACGTATTATAAGGTATTCTCAATGATACACTGCATATTACGTTATATTATAAGGTATTTTCAATGATAGACAAGAATTACCATATATTCTAAGGTATTTTCAATGATACACTGCATATTACGTTATATTATAAGGTATTTTCAATGATATGCTGCATGTTACGTTATATTATAAGGTATTTTCAATGATACACTGCATATTACGTTATATTATAAGGTATTTTCAATGATACACAGCATATTACGTTATATTATAAGGTATTTTCAATGATAAACTACTATATATTATAAGGTATTTTCAATGATAAACTACTATATATTATAAGGTATTTTCAATGATAAACTACTACGTATTATAAGGTATTTTCAATGATACACTGCATATTACGTTATATTATAAGGTATTTTCAATGATACACTGCTTATTACGTTATATTATAAGGTATTTTCAATGATAGACTACTATATATTATAAGGTATTTTCAATGATAAACTACTATATATTATAAGGTATTTTCAATGATAAACTACTACGTATTATAAGGTATTTTCAATGATACACTGCATATTACGTTATATTATAAGGTATTTTCAATGATACACTGCATATTACGTTATATTATAAGGTATTTTCAATGATACACTGCATATTACGTTATATTATAAGGTATTTTCAATGATACACTGCATATTACGTTATATTATAAGGTATTTTCAATGATACACTGCATATTACGTTATATTATAAGGTATTTTCAATGATAAACTACTACGTATTATAAGGTATTCTCAATGATACACTGCATATTACGTTATATTATAAGGTATTTTCAATGATACACTACTACGTATTATAAGGTATTTTCAATGATACACTGCATATTACGTTATATTATAAGGTATTTTCAATGATACACTGCATATTACGTTATATTATAAGGTATTTTCAATGATAAACTACTACGTATTATAAGGTATTTTCAATGATACACTGCATATTGCGTTATATTATAAGGTATTTTCATTGATAGACTAGAATTACCATATATTCTAAGGTATTTTCAATGATACACTGCATATTACGTTATATTATAAGGTATTTTCATTGATAGACAAGAATTACCATATATTCTAAGGTATTTTCAATGATACACTGCATATTACGTTATATGGGAAGGTATTTTCAATGATACACTGCATATTACGTTATATTATAAGGTATTTTCAATGATACACTGCATATTACGTTATATTATAAGGTATTTTCAATGATATGCTGTATATTACGTTATATTATAAGATATTTTCAATGATACACTGCATATTACGTTATAATATAAGGTATTTTCAGTGATACACAGCATATTACGTTATATTATAAGGTATTTTCAATGATAAACTACTATATATTATAAGGTATTTGCAATGATAAACTACTATATATTATAAGGTATTTTCAATGATAAACTACTACGTATTATAAGGTATTTTCAATGATACACTGCATATTACGTTATATTATAAGGTATTTTCAATGATAAACTACTACGTATTATAAGGTATTTTCAATGATACACTGCATATTGCGTTATATTATAAGGTATTTTCATTGATAGACTAGAATTAACATATATTCTAAGGTATTTTCAATGATACACTGCATATTACGTTATATTATAAGGTATTCTCAATGATACACTGCATATTACGTTATATTATAAGGTATTTTCAATGATAAACTACTACGTATTATAAGGTATTTTCAATGATACACTGCATATTACGTTATATTATAAGGTATTTTCAATGATACACTGCATATTACGTTATATTATAAGGTATTTTCAATGATACACTGCATATTACGTTATATGGGAAGGTATTTTCAATGATACACTGCATATTACGTTATATTATAAGGTATTTTCAATGATAAACTACTACGTATTATAAGGTATTTTCAATGATACACTGCATATTACGTTATATTATAAGGTATTTTCAATGATACACTGCATATTACGTTATATTATAAGGTATTTTCAATGATACACTGCATATTACGTTATATGGGAAGGTATTTTCAATGATACACTGCATATTGCGTTATATTATAAGGTATTTTCATTGATAGACTAGAATTACCATATATTCTAAGGTATTTTCAATGATACACTGCATATTACGTTATATTATAAGGTATTTTCATTGATAGACAAGAATTACCATATATTCTAAGGTATTTTCAATGATACACTGCATATTACGTTATATGGGAAGGTATTTTCAATGATACACTGCATATTACGTTATATTATAAGGTATTTTCAATGATACACTGCATATTACGTTATATTATAAGGTATTTTCAATGATAAACTACTACGAATTATAAGGTATTCTCAATGATACACTGCATATTACGTTATATTATAAGGTATTTTCAATGATAAACTACTATATATTATAAGGTATTTTCAATGATACACTGCATATTACGTTATATTATAAGGTATTTTCAAAGATACACTACAAATAACGATATATTATAAGGTATTTTCAATGATACACTGCATATTACGTTATATGAGAAGGTATTTTCATTGATACACTACAAATTACGATATATTATAAGGTATTTTCAATGATACACTGCATATTACGTTATATGGGAAGGTATTTTCAATGATACACTGCATATTACGTTATATTATAAGGTATTTTCAATGATACACTGCATATTACGTTATATGAGAAGGTATTTTCATTGATACACTACAAATTACGATATATTATAAGGTATTTTCAATGATACACTGCATATTACGTTATATGGGAAGGTATTTTCAATGATACACTGCATATTACGTTATATTATAAGGTATTTTCAATGATACACTGCATATTACGTTATATTATAAGGTATTTTCAATGATACACTGCATATTACGTTATATTATAAGGTATTTTCAATGATACACTGCATATTACGTTATATTATAAGGTATTTTCATTGATAGACTAGAATTAACATATATTCTAAGGTATTTTCAATGATACACTGCATATTACGTTATA
Source organism: Lasioglossum lativentre (assembly GCA_916610255.1). NCBI lineage: Eukaryota > Metazoa > Arthropoda > Insecta > Hymenoptera > Halictidae > Lasioglossum > Lasioglossum lativentre. The sequence goes on along the minus strand of CAKAJI010000138.1, from coordinate 79,832 downwards.
TTATAAGGTATTTTCATTGATAGACAAGAATTACCATATATTCTAAGGTATTTTCAATGATACACTGCATATTACGTTATATGGGAAGGTATTTTCAATGATACACTGCATATTACGTTATATTATAAGGCATTTTCAATGATACACTGCATATTACGTTATATTATAAGGTATTTTCAATGATACACTGCATATTACGTTATATTATAAGGTATTCTCAATGATACACTGCATATTACGTTATATTATAAGGTATTTTCAATGATAAACTACTACGTATTATAAGGTATTTTCAATGATACACTGCATATTACGTTATATTATAAGGTATTTTCAATGATAAACTACTACGTATTATAAGGTATTCTCAATGATACACTGCATATTACGTTATATTATAAGGTATTTTCAATGATACACTACTACGTATTATAAGGTATTTTCAATGATACACTGCATATTACGGTATATCATAAGGTATTTTTATTGATACACTGCATATTAAGTTATATTATAAGGTATTTTCAATGATTCACTGCATATTACGGTGTATCATAAGGTATTTTCAATGATACACTGCATATTACGTTATATTATAAGGTATTTTCAATGATAAACTACTACGTATTATAAGGTATTTTCAATGATACACTGCATATTGCGTTATATTATAAGGTATTTTCATTGATAGACTAGAATTACCATATATTCTAAGGTATTTTCAATGATACACTGCATATTACGTTATATTATAAGGTATTTTCATTGATAGACAAGAATTACCATATATTCTAAGGTATTTTCAATCATACACTGCATATTACGTTATATGGGAAGGTATTTTCAATGATACACTGCATATTACGTTATATTATAAGGTATTTTCATTGATAGACAAGAATTACCATATATTCTAAGGTATTTTCAATCATACACTGCATATTACGTTATATGGGAAGGTATTTTCAATGATACACTGCATATTACGTTATATTATAAGGTATTTTCAATGATACACTGCATATTACGTTATATTATAAGGTATTTTCAATGATACACTGCATATTACGTTATATTATAAGGTATTCTCAATGATACACTGCATATTACGTTATATTATAAGGTATTTTCAATGATAAACTACTACGTATTATAAGGTATTTTCAATGATACACTGCATATTACGTTATATTATAAGGTATTTTCAATGATACACTGCATATTACGTTATATTATAAGGTATTTTCAATGATACACTGCATATTACGTTATATGGGAAGGTATTTTCAATGATACACTGCATATTACGTTATATTATAAGGTATTTTCAATGATAAACTACTACGTATTATAAGGTATTTTCAATGATACACTGCATATTACGTTATATTATAAGGTATTTTCAATGATACACTGCATATTACGTTATATTATAAGGTATTTTCAATGATACACTGCATATTACGTTATATGGGAAGGTATTTTCAATGATACACTGCATATTGCGTTATATTATAAGGTATTTTCATTGATAGACTAGAATTACCATATATTCTAAGGTATTTTCAATGATACACTGCATATTACGTTATATTATAAGGTATTTTCATTGATAGACAAGAATTACCATATATTCTAAGGTATTTTCAATGATACACTGCATATTACGTTATATGGGAAGGTATTTTCAATGATACACTGCATATTACGTTATATTATAAGGTATTTTCAATGATACACTGCATATTACGTTATATTATAAGGTATTTTCAATGATAAACTACTACGAATTATAAGGTATTCTCAATGATACACTGCATATTACGTTATATTATAAGGTATTTTCAATGATAAACTACTACGTATTATAAGGTATTTTCAATGATACACTGCATATTACGTTATATTATAAGGTATTTTCAATGATACACTGCATATTACGTTATATTATAAGGTATTTTCAATGATACACTGCATATTACGTTATATTATAAGGTATTCTCAATGATACACTGCATATTACGTTATATTATAAGGTATTTTCAATGATACACTGCATATTACGTTATATTATAAGGTATATTCAATGATACACTGCATATTACGTTATATTATAAGGTATTTTCAATGATACACTGCATATTACGTTATATTATAAGGTATTTTCAATGATGCACTGCATATTACGTTATACTATAAGGTATTTTCAATGATAAACTACTATATATTATAAGGTATTTTCAATGATACACTGCATATTACGTTATATTATAAGGTATTTTCAAAGATACACTACAAATAACGATATATTATAAGGTATTTTCAATGATACACTGCATATTACGTTATATGAGAAGGTATTTTCATTGATACACTACAAATTACGATATATTATAAGGTATTTTCAATGATACACTGCATATTACGTTATATGGGAAGGTATTTTCAATGATACACTGCATATTACGTTATATTATAAGGTATTTTCAATGATACACTGCATATTACGTTATATGAGAAGGTATTTTCATTGATACACTACAAATTACGATATATTATAAGGTATTTTCAATGATACACTGCATATTACGTTATATGGGAAGGTATTTTCAATGATACACTGCATATTACGTTATATTATAAGGTATTTTCAATGATACACTGCATATTACGTTATATGAGAAGGTATTTTCATTGATACACTACAAATTACGATATATTATAAGGTATTTTCAATGATACACTGCATATTACGTTATATGGGAAGGTATTTTCAATGATACACTGCATATTACGTTATATTATAAGGTATTTTCAATGATACACTGCATATTACGTTATATTATAAGGTATTTTCAATGATACACTGCATATTACGTTATATTATAAGGTATTTTCAATGATACACTGCATATTACGTTATATTATAAGGTATTTTCAATGATAAACTACTACGTATTATAAGGTATTTTCAATGATACACTGCATATTGCGTTATATTATAAGGTATTTTCATTGATAGACTAGAATTAACATATATTCTAAGGTATTTTCAATGATACACTGCATATTACGTCATATTATAAGGTATTTTCATTGATAGACAAGAATTACCATATATTCTAAGGTATTTTCAATGATACACTGCATATTACGTGATATGGGAAGGTATTTTCAATGATACACTGCATATTACGTTATATTATAAGGTATTTTCAATGATACACTGCATATTACGTTATATTATAAGGTATTTTCAATGATACACTGCATATTACGTTATATTATAAGGTATTCTCAATGATACACTGCATATTACGTTATATGGGAAGGTATTTTCAATGATACACTGCATATTACGTTATATTATAAGGTATTTTCAATGATAAACTACTACGTATTATAAGGTATTCTCAATGATACACTGCATATTACGTTATATTATAAGGTATTTTCAATGATAAACTACTACGTATTATAAGGTATTCTCAATGATACACTGCATATTACGTTATATTATAAGGTATTTTCAATGATAAACTACTACGTATTATAAGGTATTCTCAATGATACACTGCATATTACGTTATATTATAAGGTATTTTCAATGATAAACTACTACGTATTATAAGGTATTTTCAATGATACGCTGCATATTACGTTATATTATAAGGTATTTTCAATGATACACTGCATATTACGTTATATTATAAGGTATTTTCAATGATACACTGCATATTACGTTATATTATAAGGTATTCTCAATGATACACGGCATATTACGGTATATTATAAGGTATTTTCAATGATAGGCTGCATGTTACGTTATATTATAAGGTATTTTCAATGATACACTGCATATTACGTTATATTATAAGGTATTTTCAATGATACACAGCATATTACGTTATATTATAAGGTATTTTCAATGATAAACTACTATATATTATAAGGTATTTTCAATGATAAACTACTATATATTATAAGGTATTTTCAATGATAAACTACTACGTATTATAAGGTATTTTCAATGATACACTGCATATTACGTTATATTATAAGGTATTTTCAATGATACACTGCTTATTACGTTATATTATGAGGTATTTTCAATGATAAACTACTATATATTATAAGGTATTTTCAATGATAAACTACTATATATTATAAGGTATTTTCAATGATAAACTACTACGTATTATAAGGTATTTTCAATGATACACTGCATATTACGTTATATTATAAGGTATTTTCAATGATACACTGCATATTACGTTATATTATAAGGTATTTTCAATGATACACTGCATATTACGTTATATTATAAGGTATTCTCAATGATACACTGCATATTACGTTATATTATAAGGTATTTTCAATGATACACTGCATATTACGTTATATTATAAGGTATTTTCAATGATACACTGCATATTACGTTATATTATAAGGTATTTTCAATGATACACTGCATATTACGTTATATTATAAGGTATTTTCAAAGATACACTGCATATTACGTTATAGTATAAGGTATTTTCAATGATACACTGCATATTACGTTATATTATAAGGTATTCTCAATGATACACTGCATATTACGTTATATTATAAGGTATTTTCAATGATAAACTACTACGTATTATAAGGTATTTTCAATGATACACTGCATATTACGTTATATTATAAGGTATTTTCAATGATAAACTACTACGTATTATAAGGTATTCTCAATGATACACTGCATATTACGTTATATTATAAGGTATTCTCAATGATACACTGCATATTACGTTATATTATAAGGTATTTTCAATGATACACTACTACGTATTATAAGGTATTTTCAATGATACACTGCATATTACGTTATATTATAAGGTATTTTCAATGATACACTGCATATTACGTTATATTATAAGGTATTTTCAATGATAAACTACTACGTATTATAAGGTATTTTCAATGATACACTGCATATTGCGTTATATTATAAGGTATTTTCATTGATAGACTAGAATTACCATATATTCTAAGGTATTTTCAATGATACACTGCATATTACGTTATATTATAAGGTATTTTCATTGATAGACAAGAATTACCATATATTCTAAGGTATTTTCAATGATACACTGCATATTACGTTATATGGGAAGGTATTTTCAATGATACACTGCATATTACGTTATATTATAAGGTATTTTCAATGATACACTGCATATTACGTTATATTATAAGGTATTTTCAATGATACACTGCATATTACGTTATATTATAAGGTATTCTCAATGATACACTGCATATTACGTTATATTATAAGGTATTTTCAATGATAAACTACTACGTATTATAAGGTATTTTCAATGATACACTGCATATTACGTTATATTATAAGGTATTTTCAATGATACACTGCATATTACGTTATATTATAAGGTATTTTCAATGATACACTGCATATTACGTTATATGGGAAGGTATTTTCAATGATACACTGCATATTACGTTATATTATAAGGTATTTTCAATGATAAACTACTACGTATTATAAGGTATTTTCAATGATACACTGCATATTACGTTATATTATAAGGTATTTTCAATGATACACTGCATATTACGTTATATTATATGGTATTTTCAATGATACACTGCATATTACGTTATATGGGAAGGTATTTTCAATGATACACTGCATATTGCGTTATATTATAAGGTATTTTCATTGATAGACTAGAATTACCATATATTCTAAGGTATTTTCAATGATACACTGCATATTACGTTATATTATAAGGTATTTTCATTGATAGACAAGAATTACCATATATTCTAAGGTATTTTCAATGATACACTGCATATTACGTTATATGGGAAGGTATTTTCAATGATACACTGCATATTACGTTATATTATAAGGTATTTTCAATGATACACTGCATATTACGTTATATTATAAGGTATTTTCAATGATAAACTACTACGAATTATAAGGTATTCTCAATGATACACTGCATATTACGTTATATTATAAGGTATTTTCAATGATAAACTACTACGTATTATAAGGTATTTTCAATGATACACTGCATATTACGTTATATTATAAGGTATTTTCAATGATACACTGCATATTACGTTATATTATAAGGTATTTTCAATGATACACTGCATATTACGTTATATTATAAGGTATTCTCAATGATACACTGCATATTACGTTATATTATAAGGTATTTTCAATGATACACTGCATATTACGTTATATTATAAGGTATATTCAATGATACATTGCATATTACGTTATATTATAAGGTATTTTCAATGATACACTGCATATTACGTTATATTATAAGGTATTTTCAATGATGCACTGCATATTACGTTATACTATAAGGTATTTTCAATGATAAACTACTATATATTATAAGGTATTTTCAATGATACACTGCATATTACGTTATATTATAAGGTATTTTCAAAGATACACTACAAATAACGATATATTATAAGGTATTTTCAATGATACACTGCATATTACGTTATATGAGAAGGTATTTTCATTGATACACTACAAATTACGATATATTATAAGGTATTTTCAATGATACACTGCATATTACGTTATATGGGAAGGTATTTTCAATGATACACTGCATATTACGTTATATTATAAGGTATTTTCAATGATACACTGCATATTACGTTATATGAGAAGGTATTTTCATTGATACACTACAAATTACGATATATTATAAGGTATTTTCAATGATACACTGCATATTACGTTATATGGGAAGGTATTTTCAATGATACACTGCATATTACGTTATATTATAAGGTATTTTCAATGATACACTGCATATTACGTTATATGAGAAGGTATTTTCATTGATACACTACAAATTACGATATATTATAAGGTATTTTCAATGATACACTGCATATTACGTTATATGGGAACGTATTTTCAATGATACACTGCATATTACGTTATATTATAAGGTATTTTCAATGATACACTGCATATTACGTTATATTATAAGGTATTTTCAATGATACACTGCATATTACGTTATATTATAAGGTATTTTCAATGATACACTGCATATTACGTTATATTATAAGGTATTTTCAATGATAAACTACTACGTATTATAAGGTATTTTCAATGATACACTGCATATTGCGTTATATTATAAGGTATTTTCATTGATAGACTAGAATTAACATATATTCTAAGGTATTTTCAATGATACACTGCATATTACGTCATATTATAAGGTATTTTCATTGATAGACAAGAATTACCATATATTCTAAGGTATTTTCAATGATACACTGCATATTACGTTATATGGGAAGGTATTTTCAATGATACACTGCATATTACGTTATATTATAAGGTATTTTCAATGATACACTGCATATTACGTTATATTATAAGGTATTTTCAATGATACACTGCATATTACGTTATATTATAAGGTATTCTCAATGATACACTGCATATTACGTTATATGGGAAGGTTTTTTCAATGATACACTGCATATTACGTTATATTATAAGGTATTTTCAATGATAAACTACTACGTATTATAAGGTATTCTCAATGATACACTGCATATTACGTTATATTATAAGGTATTTTCAATGATAAACTACTACGTATTATAAGGTATTCTCAATGATACACTGCATATTACGTTATATTATAAGGTATTTTCAATGATAAACTACTACGTATTATAAGGTATTCTCAATGATACACTGCATATTACGTTATATTATAAGGTATTTTCAATGATACACTACTACGTATTATAAGGTATTTTCAATGATACGCTGCATATTACGTTATATTATAAGGTATTTTCAATGATACACTGCATATTACGTTATATTATAAGGTATTTTCAATGATACACTGCATATTACGTTATATTATAAGGTATTTTCAATGATACACTGCATATTACGTTATATTATAAGGTATTTTCAATGATATGCTGCATGTTACGTTATATTATAAGGTATTTTCAATGATACACTGCATATTACGTTATATTATAAGGTATTTTCAATGATACACAGCATATTACGTTATATTATAAGGTATTTTCAATGATAAACTACTATATATTATAAGGTATTTTCAATGATAAACTACTATATATTATAAGGTATTTTCAATGATAAACTACTACGTATTATAAGGTATTTTCAATGATACACTGCATATTACGTTATATTATAAGGTATTTTCAATGATACACTGCTTATTACGTTATATTATAAGGTATTTTCAATGATAAACTACTATATATTATAAGGTATTTTCAATGATAAACTACTATATATTATAAGGTATTTTCAATGATAAACTACTACGTATTATAAGGTATTTTCAATGATACACTGCATATTACGTTATATTATAAGGTATTTTCAATGATACACTGCATATTACGTTATATTATAAGGTATTTTCAATGATACACTGCATATTACGTTATATTATAAGGTATTCTCAATGATACACTGCATATTACGTTATATTATAAGGTATTTTCAATGATACACTGCATATTACGTTATATTATAAGGTATTTTCAATGATACACTGCATATTACGTTATATTATAAGGTATTTTCAATGATACACTGCATATTACGTTATATTATAAGGTATTTTCAAAGATACACTGCATATTACGTTATATTATAAGGTATTTTCAATGATACACTGCATATTACGTTATATTATAAGGTATTCTCAATGATACACTGCATATTACGTTATATTATAAGGTATTTTCAATGATAAACTACTACGTATTATAAGGTATTTTCAATGATACACTGCATATTACGTTATATTATAAGGTATTTTCAATGATAAACTACTACGTATTATAAGGTATTCTCAATGATACACTGCATATTACGTTATATTATAAGGTATTTTCAATGATACACTGCATATTACGTTATATTATAAGGTATTTTCAATGATACACTACTACGTATTATAAGGTATTTTGAATGATACACTGCATATTACGTTATATTATAAGGTATTTTCAATGATACACTGCATATTACGTTATATTATAAGGTATTTTCAATGATAAACTACTACGTATTATAAGGTATTTTCAATGATACACTGCATATTGCGTTATATTATAAGGTATTTTCATTGATAGACTAGAATTACCATATATTCTAAGGTATTTTCAATGATACACTGCATATTACGTTATATTATAAGGTATTTTCATTGATAGACAAGAATTACCATATATTCTAAGGTATTTTCAATGATACACTGCATATTACGTTATATGGGAAGGTATTTTCAATGATACACTGCATATTACGTTATATTATAAGGTATTTTCAATGATACACTGCATATTACGTTATATTATAAGGTATTTTCAATGATAAACTACTACGAATTATAAGGTATTCTCAATGATACACTGCATATTACGTTATATTATAAGGTATTTTCAATGATAAACTACTACGTATTATAAGGTATTTTCAATGATACACTGCATATTACGTTATATTATAAGGTATTTTCAATGATACACTGCATATTACGTTATATTATAAGGTATTTTCAATGATACACTGCATATTACGTTATATTATAAGGTATTTTCAATGATACACTGCATATTACGTTATATTATAAGGTATTTTCAATGATATGCTGTATATTACGTTATATTATAAGATATTTTCAATGATACACTGCATATTACGTTATAATATAAGGTATTTTCAATGATACACAGCATATTACGTTATATTATAAGGTATTTTCAATGATAAACTACTATATATTATAAGGTATTTGCAATGATAAACTACTATATATTATAAGGTATTTTCAATGATAAACTACTACGTATTATAAGGTATTTTCAATGATACACTGCATATTACGTTATATTATAAGGTATTTTCAATGATAAACTACTACGTATTATAAGGTATTTTCAATGATACACTGCATATTGCGTTATATTATAAGGTATTTTCATTGATAGACTAGAATTAACATATATTCTAAGGTATTTTCAATGATACACTGCTTATTACGTTATATTATAAGGTATTTTCATTGATAGACAAGAATTACCATATATTCTAAGGTATTTTCAATGATACACTGCATATTACGTTATATGGGAAGGTATTTTCAATGATACACTGCATATTACGTTATATTATAAGGTATTTTCAATGATACACTGCATATTACGTTATATTATAAGGTATTTTCAATGATAAACTACTACGTATTATAAGGTATTTTCAATGATACACTGCATATTACGTTATATTATAAGGTATTTTCAATGATACACAGCATATTACGTTATATTATAAGGTATTTTCAATGATAAACTACTATATATTATAAGGTATTTTCAATGATAAACTACTATATATTATAAGGTATTTTCAATGATAAACTACTACGTATTATAAGGTATTTTCAATGATACACTGCATATTACGTTATATTATAAGGTATTTTCAATGATACACTGCTTATTACGTTATATTATAAGGTATTTTCAATGATAAACTACTATATATTATAAGGTATTTTCAATGATAAACTACTATATATTATAAGGTATTTTCAATGATAAACTACTACGTATTATAAGGTATTTTCAATGATACACTGCATATTACGTTATATTATAAGGTATTTTCAATGATACACTGCATATTACGTTATATTATAAGGTATTTTCAATGATACACTGCATATTACGTTATATTATAAGGTATTTTCAATGATACACTGCATATTACGTTATATTATAAGGTATTTTCAATGATACACTGCATATTACGTTATATTATAAGGTATTTTCAAAGATACACTGCATATTACGTTATATTATAAGGTATTTTCAATGATACACTGCATATTACGTTATATTATAAGGTATTTTCAATGATACACTACTACGTATTATAAGGTATTTTCAATGATACACTGCATATTACGTTATATTATAAGGTATTTTCAATGATACACTGCATATTACGTTATATTATAAGGTATTTTCAATGATACACTGCATATTACGTTATATTATAAGGTATTTTCAATGATATGCTGCATGTTACGTTATATTATAAGGTATTTTCAATGATACACTGCATATTACGTTATATTATAAGGTATTTTCAATGATACACAGCATATTACGTTATATTATAAGGTATTTTCAATGATAAACTACTATATATTATAAGGTATTTTCAATGATAAACTACTATATATTATAAGGTATTTTCAATGATAAACTACTACGTATTATAAGGTATTTTCAATGATACACTGCATATTACGTTATATTATAAGGTATTTTCAATGATACACTGCTTATTACGTTATATTATAAGGTATTTTCAATGATAAACTACTATATATTATAAGGTATTTTCAATGATAAACTACTATATATTATAAGGTATTTTCAATGATAAACTACTACGTATTATAAGGTATTTTCAATGATACACTGCATATTACGTTATATTATAAGGTATTTTCAATGATACACTGCATATTACGTTATATTATAAGGTATTTTCAATGATACACTGCATATTACGTTATATTATAAGGTATTTTCAATGATACACTGCATATTACGTTATATTATAAGGTATTTTCAATGATACACTGCATATTACGTTATATTATAAGGTATTTTCAAAGATACACTGCATATTACGTTATATTATAAGGTATTTTCAATGATACACTGCATATTACGTTATATTATAAGGTATTCTCAATGATACACTGCATATTACGTTATATTATAAGGTATTTTCAATGATAAACTACTACGTATTATAAGGTATTTTCAATGATACACTGCATATTACGTTATATTATAAGGTATTTTCAATGATAAACTACTACGTATTATAAGGTATTCTCAATGATACACTGCATATTACGTTATATTATAAGGTATTCTCAATGATACACTGCATATTACGTTATATTATAAGGTATTTTCAATGATACACTGCATATTACGTTATATTATAAGGTATTTTCAATGATACACTGCATATTACGTTATATTATAAGGTATTTTCAATGATACACTGCATATTACGTTATATTATAAGGTATTTTCAATGATACACTGCATATTACGTTATATTATAAGGTATTTTCAATGATACACAGCATATTACGTTATATTATAAGGTATTTTCAATGATAAACTACTATATATTATAAGGTATTTTCAATGATACACTGCTTATTACGTTATATTATAAGGTATTTTCAATGATACACTGCATATTACGTTATATTATAAGGTATTTTCAATGATACACTGCATATTACGTTATATTATAAGGTATTTTCAATGATACACTGCATATTACGTTATATTATAAGGTATTTTCAATGATACACTGCATATTACGTTATATTATAAGGTATTTTCAATGATAAACTACTACGAATTATAAGGTATTCTCAATGATACACTGCATATTACGTTATATTATAAGGTATTTTCAATGATAAACTACTACGTATTATAAGGTATTTTCAATGATACACTGCATATTACGTTATATTATAAGGTATTTTCAATGATACACTGCATATTACGTTATATTATAAGGTATTTTCAATGATACACTGCATATTACGTTATATTATAAGGTATTTTCAATGATATGCTGCATGTTACGTTATATTATAAGGTATTTTCAATGATACACTGCATATTACGTTATATTATAAGGTATTTTCAATGATACACAGCATATTACGTTATATTATAAGGTATTTTCAATGATAAACTACTATATATTATAAGGTATTTTCAATGATAAACTACTATATATTATAAGGTATTTTCAATGATAAACTACTACGTATTATAAGGTATTTTCAATGATACACTGCATATTACGTTATATTATAAGGTATTTTCAATGATACACTGCTTATTACGTTATATTATAAGGTATTTTCAATGATAAACTACTATATATTATAAGGTATTTTCAATGATAAACTACTATATATTATAAGGTATTTTCAATGATAAACTACTACGTATTATAAGGTATTTTCAATGATACACTGCATATTACGTTATATTATAAGGTATTTTCAATGATACACTGCATATTACGTTATATTATAAGGTATTTTCAATGATACACTGCATATTACGTTATATTATAAGGTATTTTCAATGATACACTGCATATTACGTTATATTATAAGGTATTTTCAATGATACACTGCATATTACGTTATATTATAAGGTATTTTCAAAGATACACTGCATATTACGTTATATTATAAGGTATTTTCAATGATACACTGCATATTACGTTATATTATAAGGTATTCTCAATGATACACTGCATATTACGTTATATTATAAGGTATTTTCAATGATAAACTACTACGTATTATAAGGTATTTTCAATGATACACTGCATATTACGTTATATTATAAGGTATTTTCAATGATAAACTACTACGTATTATAAGGTATTCTCAATGATACACTGCATATTACGTTATATTATAAGGTATTCTCAATGATACACTGCATATTACGTTATATTATAAGGTATTTTCAATGATACACTACTACGTATTATAAGGTATTTTCAATGATACACTGGATATTACGTTATATTATAAGGTATTTTCAATGATAAACTACTATATATTATAAGGTATTTTCAATGATACACTGCATATTGCGTTATATTATAAGGTATTTTCATTGATAGACTAGAATTACCATATATTCTAAGGTATTTTCAATGATACACTGCATATTACGTTATATTATAAGGTATTTTCATTGATAGACAAGAATTACCATATATTCTAAGGTATTTTCAATGATACACTGCATATTACGTTATATGGGAAGGTATTTTCAATGATACACTGCATATTACGTTATATTATAAGGGATTTTCAATGATACACTGCATATTACGTTATATTATAAGGTATTTTCAATGATAAACTACTACGAATTATAAGGTATTCTCAATGATACACTGCATATTACGTTATATTATAAGGTATTTTCAATGATAAACTACTACGTATTATAAGGTATTTTCAATGATACACTGCATATTACGTTATATTATAAGGTATTTTCAATGATACACTGCATATTACGTTATATTATAAGGTATTTTCAATGATAAACTACTATATATTATAAGGTATTTGCAATGATAAACTACTATATATTATAAGGTATTTTCAATGATAAACTACTACGTATTATAAGGTATTTTCAATGATACACTGCATATTGCGTTATATTATAAGGTATTTTCATTGATAGACTAGAATTAACATATATTCTAAGGTATTTTCAATGATACACTGCATATTACGTTATATTATAAGGTATTTTCATTGATAGACAAGAATTACCATATATTCTAAGGTATTTTCAATGATACACTGCATATTACGTTATATGGGAAGGTATTTTCAATGATACACTGCATATTACGTTATATTATAAGGTATTTTCAATGATACACTGCATATTACGTTATATTATAAGGTATTTTCAATGATAAACTACTACGTATTATAAGGTATTTTCAATGATACACTGCATATTACGTTATATTATAAGGTATTTTCAATGATAAACTACTACGTATTATAAGGTATTCTCAATGATACACTGCATATTACGTTATATTATAAGGTATTTTCATTGATAGACAAGAATTACCATATATTCTAAGGTATTTTCAATGATACACTGCATATTACGTTATATGGGAAGGTATTTTCAATGATACACTGCATATTACGTTATATTATAAGGTATTTTCAATGATACACTGCATATTACGTTATATTATAAGGTATTTTCAATGATAAACTACTACGTATTATAAGGTATTTTCAATGATACACTGCATATTACGTTATATTATAAGGTATTTTCAATGATAAACTACTACGTATTATAAGGTATTCTCAATGATACACTGCATATTACGTTATATTATAAGGTATTTTCAATGATAGACAAGAATTACCATATATTCTAAGGTATTTTCAATGATACACTGCATATTACGTTATATTATAAGGTATTTTCAATGATAAACTACTACGTATTATAAGGTATTCTCAATGATACACTGCATATTACGTTATATTATAAGGTATTTTCAATGATAAACTACTACGTATTATAAGGTATTTTCAATGATACACTGCATATTACGTTATATTATAAGGTATTTTCAATGATACACTGCATATTACGTTATATTATAAGGTATTTTCAATGATACACTGCATATTACGTTATATTATAAGGTATTTTCAATGATACACTGCATATTACGTTATATTATAAGGTATTTTCAATGATATGCTGCATGTTACGTTATATTATAAGGTATTTTCAATGATACACTGCATATTACGTTATATTATAAGGTATTTTCAATGATACACAGCATATTACGTTATATTATAAGGTATTTTCAATGATAAACTACTATATATTATAAGGTATTTTCAATGATAAACTACTATATATTATAAGGTATTTTCAATGATAAACTACTACGTATTATAAGGTATTTTCAATGATACACTGCATATTACGTTATATTATAAGGTATTTTCAATGATACACTGCTTATTACGTTATATTATAAGGTATTTTCAATGATAGACTACTATATATTATAAGGTATTTTCAATGATAAACTACTATATATTATAAGGTATTTTCAATGATAAACTACTACGTATTATAAGGTATTTTCAATGATACACTGCATATTACGTTATATTATAAGGTATTTTCAATGATACACTGCATATTACGTTATATTATAAGGTATTTTCAATGATACACTGCATATTACGTTATATTATAAGGTATTTTCAATGATACACTGCATATTACGTTATATTATAAGGTATTTTCAATGATACACTGCATATTACGTTATATTATAAGGTATTTTCAATGATAAACTACTACGTATTATAAGGTATTCTCAATGATACACTGCATATTACGTTATATTATAAGGTATTTTCAATGATACACTACTACGTATTATAAGGTATTTTCAATGATACACTGCATATTACGTTATATTATAAGGTATTTTCAATGATACACTGCATATTACGTTATATTATAAGGTATTTTCAATGATAAACTACTACGTATTATAAGGTATTTTCAATGATACACTGCATATTGCGTTATATTATAAGGTATTTTCATTGATAGACTAGAATTACCATATATTCTAAGGTATTTTCAATGATACACTGCATATTACGTTATATTATAAGGTATTTTCATTGATAGACAAGAATTACCATATATTCTAAGGTATTTTCAATGATACACTGCATATTACGTTATATGGGAAGGTATTTTCAATGATACACTGCATATTACGTTATATTATAAGGTATTTTCAATGATACACTGCATATTACGTTATATTATAAGGTATTTTCAATGATATGCTGTATATTACGTTATATTATAAGATATTTTCAATGATACACTGCATATTACGTTATAATATAAGGTATTTTCAGTGATACACAGCATATTACGTTATATTATAAGGTATTTTCAATGATAAACTACTATATATTATAAGGTATTTGCAATGATAAACTACTATATATTATAAGGTATTTTCAATGATAAACTACTACGTATTATAAGGTATTTTCAATGATACACTGCATATTACGTTATATTATAAGGTATTTTCAATGATAAACTACTACGTATTATAAGGTATTTTCAATGATACACTGCATATTGCGTTATATTATAAGGTATTTTCATTGATAGACTAGAATTAACATATATTCTAAGGTATTTTCAATGATACACTGCATATTACGTTATATTATAAGGTATTTTCATTGATAGACTAGAATTAACATATATTCTAAGGTATTTTCAATGATACACTGCATATTACGTTATATTATAAGGTATTTTCAATGATATGCTGCATGTTATGTTATATTATAAGGTATTTTCAATGATACACTGCATATTACGTTATATTATAAGGTATTTTCAATGATACACAGCATATTACGTTATATTATAAGGTATTTTCAATGATAAACTACTATATATTATAAGGTATTTTCAATGATAAACTACTATATATTATAAGGTATTTTCAATGATAAACTACTACGTATTATAAGGTATTTTCAATGATACACTGCATATTACGTTATATTATAAGGTATTTTCAATGATACACTGCTTATTACGTTATATTATAAGGTATTTTCAATGATACACTGCATATTACGTTATATTATAAGGTATTTTCAATGATACACGGCATATTACGTTATATTATAAGGTATTCTCAATGATACACTGCATATTACGTTATATTATAAGGTATTTTCAATGATACACTGCATATTACGTTATATTATAAGGTATTTTCAATGATACACTGCATATTACGTTATATTATAAGGTATTTTCAATGATACACTGCATATTACGTTATATTATAAGGTATTTTCAAAGATACACTGCATATTACGTTATATTATAAGGTATTTTCAATGATACACTGCATATTACGTTATATTATAAGGTATTTTCAATGATACACTGCATATTACGTTATATTATAAGGTATTTTCAATGATATGCTGCATGTTACGTTATATTATAAGGTATTTTCAATGATACACTGCATATTACGTTATATTATAAGGTATTTTCAATGATACACAGCATATTACGTTATATGAGAAGGTATTTTCATTGATACACTACAAATTACGATATATTATAAGGTATTTTCAATGATACACTGCATATTACGTTATATGGGAAGGTATTTTCAATGATACACTGCATATTACGTTATATTATAAGGTATTTTCAATGATACACTGCATATTACGTTATATTATAAGGTATTTTCAATGATACACAGCACATTACGTTATATTATAAGGTATTTTCAATGATAAACTACTATATATTATAAGGTATTTTCAATGATAAACTACTATATATTATAAGGTATTTTCAATGATAAACTACTATATATTATAAGGTATTATCAATGATACACTACAAATTACGTTATGTCATAAGGTATATTCAATGATACACTGCATATTAAGTTATATTATAAGGTATTTTCAATGATAAACTACTATATATTATAAGGTATTTTCAATGATACACTGCATATTACGTTATATTATAAGGTATTTTCATTGATAGACTAGAATTACCATATATTCTAAGGTATTTTCAATGATACACTGCATATTACGTTATATTATAAGGTATTTTCAATGATGCACTGCATATTACGTTATACTATATGGTATTTTCAATGATAAACTACTATATATTATAAGGTATTTTCAATGATACACTGCATATTACGTTATATTATAAGGTATTTTCAATGATACACTGCATATTACGTTATATTATAAGGTATTTTTCAATGATACACTGCATATTACGTTATACTATAAGGAATTTTCAATGATAAACTACTATATATTATAAGGTATTTTCATTGATACACTGCATATTACGTTACACTATAATGTATTTTCAATGATACACTACAAATTACGATATATTATAAGGTATTTTCAATGATACACTGCATATTACGTTTTATTATAAGGTATTTTCAATGATACACTGCATATTACGTTATATTATAAGGTATTTCCAATGATACACTGCATATTACCTTATATTATAAGGTATTTTCAATGATACACTGCATATTACGTTATATTATAAGGTATTTTCAATGATACATTGCATATTACGTTATATGGGAAGGTATTTTCAATGATACACTGCATATTACGTTATATTATAAGGTATTTTCAATGATACACTGCATATTACGTTATATTATAAGGTATTTTCAATGATACACTGCATATTACGTTATATGAGAAGGTATTTTCATTGATACACTACAAATTACGATATATTATAAGGTATTTTCAATGATACACTGCATATTACGTTATATGGGAAGGTATTTTCAATGATACACTGCATATTACGTTATATTATAAGGTATTTTCAATGATACACTGCATATTACGTTATATTATAAGGTATTTTCAATGATACACAGCACATTACGTTATATTATAAGGTATTTTCAATGATAAACTACTATATATTATAAGGTATTTTCAATGATAAACTACTATATATTATAAGGTATTATCAATGATACACTACAAATTACGTTATGTCATAAGGTATATTCAATGATACACTGCATATTAAGTTATATTATAAGGTATTTTCAATGATAAACTACTATATATTATAAGGTATTTTCAATGATACACTGCATATTACGTTATATTATAAGGTATTTTCATTGATAGACTAGAATTACCATATATTCTAAGGTATTTTCAATGATACACTGCATATTACGTTATATTATAAGGTATTTTCAATGATGCACTGCATATTACGTTATACTATATGGTATTTTCAATGATAAACTACTATATATTATAAGGTATTTTCAATGATACACTGCATATTACGTTATATTATAAGGTATTTCCAATGATACACTGCATATTACGTTATATTACAAGGTATTTTCAATGATACACTGCATATTACGTTATACTATAAGGAATTTTCAATGATAAACTACTATATATTATAAGGTATTTTCATTGATACACTGCATATTACGTTATACTATAATGTATTTTCAATGATACACTACAAATTACGATATATTATAAGGTATTTTCAATGATACACTGCATATTACGTTTTATTATAAGGTATTTTCAATGATACACTGCATATTACGTTATATTATAAGGTATTTCCAATGATACACTGCATATTACCTTATATTATAAGGTATTTTCAATGATACACTGCATATTACGTTATATTATAAGGTATTTTCAATGATACATTGCATATTACGTTATATGGGAAGGTATTTTCAATGATACACTGCATATTACGTTATATTATAAGGTATTTTCAATGATACACTGCATATTACGTTATATTATAAGGTATTTTCAATGATACACTGCATATTACGTTATATTATAAGGTATTTTCATTGATAGACTAGAATTACCATATATTCTAAGGTATTTTCAATGATACACTGCATATTACGTTATATCATAAGGTATTTTCAATGATACACTGCATATTAAGTTATATTATAAGGTATTTTCAATGATACACTGCATATTACGTTATAATATAAGGTATTTTCAATGATACACTGCATATTACGTTATATTATAAGGTATTTTCAATGATACACTGCATATTACGTTATATTATAAGGTATTTTCAATGATACACTGCATATTACGTTATATTATAAGGTATTTTCAATGATATGCTGCATGTTACGTTATATTATAAGGTATTTTCAATGATACACTGCATATTACGTTATATTATAAGGTATTTTCAATGATACACAGCATATTACGTTATATGAGAAGGTATTTTCATTGATACACTACAAATTACGATATATTATAAGGTATTTTCAATGATAAACTACTATATATTATAAGGTATTTTCAATGATAAACTACTATATATTATAAGGTATTATCAATGATACACTGCATATTACGTTATATTATAAGGTATTTTCAATGATACACTGCATATTAAGTTATATTATAAGGTATTTTCAATGATAAACTACTATATATTATAAGGTATTTTCAATGATACACTGCATATTACGTTATATTATAAGGTAATTTCAATGATACACTGCATATTACGTTATATTATAAGGTATTTTCAATGATGCACTGCATATTACGTTATACTATAAGGTATTTTCAAAGATACACTGCATATTAAGTTATATTATAAGGTATTTTTAAAGATACACTACAAATAACGATATATTATAACGTATTTTCAATGATGCACTGCATATTACGTTATATGAGAAGGTATTTTCATTGATACACTACAAATTACGATATATTATAAGGTATTTTCAATGATACACTGCATATTACGTTATATTATAAGGTATTTCCAATGATACACTGCATATTACGTTATATTATAAGGTATTTTCAATGATACACTGCATATTACGTTATATTATAAGGTATTTTCAATGATGCACTGCATATTACGTTATACTATAAGGTATTTTCAATGATACACTACAAATTACGATATATTATAAGGTATTTTCAATGATACACTACTATATATTATAAGGTATTTTCAATGATACACTGCATATTACGTTATATTATAAGGTATTTTCAATGATACACTGCATAATACGTTATATTATAAGGTATTTTCAATGATACACTGCATATTACGTTATATTATAAGGTATTTTCAATGATACACTGCATATTACGTTATATTATTAGGTATTTTCAATGATACACTACAAATAACGATATATTATAAGGTATTTTCAATGATACACTGCATATTACGTTATATGAGAAGGTATTTTCATTGATACACTACAAATTACGATATATTATAAGGTATTTTCAATGATACACTGTATATTACGTTATATTATAAGGTATTTTCAATGATACACTGCATATTACGTTATATTATAAGGTATTTTCAATGATGCACTGCATATTACGTTATATTATAAGGTATTTTCAATGATACACTGCATATTACGTTATATTATAAGGTATTTTCAATGATACACTGCATATTACGTTATATTATTAGGTATTTTCAATGATACACTACAAATAACGATATATTATAAGGTATTTTCAATGATACACTGCATATTACGTTTTATTATAAGGTATTTTCAATGATACACTGCATATTACGTTATATTATAAGGTATTTCCAATGATACACTGCATATTACCTTATATTATAAGGTATTTTCAATGATACACTGCATATTACGTTATATTATAAGGTATTTTCATTGATAGACTAGAATTACCATATATTCTAAGGTATTTTCAATGATACACTGCATATTACGTTATATCATAAGGTATTTTCAATGATACACTGCATATTAAGTTATATTATAAGGTATTTTCAAAGATACACTACAAATTACGATATATTATAAGGTATTTTCAATGATACACTACAAATAACGATATATTATAAGGTATTTTCAATGATACACTGCATATTACGTTATATGAGAAGGTATTTTCATTGATACACTACAAATTACGATATATTATAAGGTATTTTCAATGATACACTGTATATTACGTTATATTATAAGGTATTTTCAATGATACACTGCATATTACGTTATATTATAAGGTATTTTCAATGATGCACTGCATATTACGTTATATTATAAGGTATTTTCAATGATACACTGCATATTACGTTATATTATAAGGTATTTTCAATGATACACTGCATATTACGTTATATTATAAGGTATTTTCAAAGATACACTACAAATTACGATATATTATAAGGTATTTTCAATGATACACTGCATATTACGTTTTATTATAAGGTATTTTCAATGATACACTGCATATTACGTTATATTATAAGGTATTTCCAATGATACACTGCATATTACGTTATATTATAAGGTATTTTCAATGATACATTGCATATTACGTTATATGGGAAGGTATTTTCAATGATACACTGCATATTACGTTATATTATAAGGTATTTTCAATGATACACTGCATATTACGTTATATTATAAGGTATTTTCAATGATACACTGCATATTACGTTATATTATTAGGTATTTTCAATGATACACTACAAATAACGATATATTATAAGGTATTTTCAATGATACACTGCATATTACGTTATATGAGAAGGTATTTTCATTGATACACTACAAATTACGATATATTATAAGGTATTTTCAATGATACACTGTATATTACGTTATATTATAAGGTATTTTCAATGATACACTGCATATTACGTTATATTATAAGGTATTTTCAATGATGCACTGCATATTACGTTATACTATAAGGTATTTTCAATGATACACTGCATATTAAGTTATATTATAAGGTATTTTTAAAGATACACTACAAATAACGATATATTATAAGGTATTTTCAATGATACACTGCATATTACGTTATATGAGAAGGTATTTTCATTGATACACTACAAATTACGATATATTATAAGGTATTTTCAATGATACACTGCATATTACGTTATATTATAAGGTATTTTCAATGATACACTGCATATTACGTTATATTATAAGGTAATTTCAATGATACACTGCATATTACGTTATATTATAAGGTATTTTCAATGATGCACTGCATATTACGTTATACTATAAGGTATTTTCAATGATACACTGCATATTAAGTTATATTATAAGGTATTTTCAATGATAAACTACTATATATTATAAGGTATTTTCAATGATACACTGCATATTACGTTATATTATAAGGTATTTTTAAAGATACACTACAAATAACGATATATTATAAGGTATTTTCAATGATGCACTGCATATTACGTTATATGAGAAGGTATTTTCATTGATACACTACAAATTACGATATATTATAAGGTATTTTCAATGATACACTGCATATTACGTTATATTATAAGGTATTTTCAATGATACACTGCATATTACGTTATATTATAAGGTATTTTCAATGATAAACTACTATATATTATAAGGTATTTTCAATGATAAACTACTATATATTATAAGGTATTTTCAATGATAAACTACTACGTATTATAAGGTATTTTCAATGATACACTGCATATTACGTTATATTATAAGGTATTTTCAATGATACACTGCATATTACGTTATATTATTAGGTATTTTCAATGATACACTACAAATAACGATATATTATAAGGTATTTTCAATGATGCACTGCATATTACGTTATATTATAAGGTATTTTCATTGATAGACAAGAATTACCATATATTCTAAGGTATTTTCAATGATACACTGCATATTACGTTATATTATTAGGTATTTTCAATGATACACTAAAAAATTAGGATATATTATAAGGTATTTCCAATGATACACTGCATATTACGTTATATTATAAGGTATTTTCAATGATACACTGCATATTACGTTATATTATAAGGTATTTTCAATGATGCACTGCATATTACGTTATACTATAAGGTATTTTCAATGATACACTACAAATTACGATATATTATAAGGTATTTTCAATGATACACTGCATATTACGTTATATGAGAAGGTATTTTCATTGATACACTACAAATTACGATATATTATAAGGTATTTTCAATGATACACTGTATATTACGTTATATTATAAGGTATTTTCAATGATACACTGCATATTACGTTATATTATAAGGTATTTTCAATGATGCACTGCATATTACGTTATACTATAAGGTATTTTCAATGATACACTGCATATTAAGTTATATTATAAGGTATTTTCAATGATAAACTACTATATATTATAAGGTATTTTCAATGATACACTGCATATTACGTTATATTATAAGGTATTTTTAAAGATACACTACAAATAACGATATATTATAAGGTATTTTCAATGATACACTGCATATTACGTTATATGAGAAGGTATTTTCATTGATACACTACAAATTACGATATATTATAACTTATTTTCAATGATGCACTGCATATTACGTTATATTATAAAGTATTTTCAATGATGTACTGCATAATACGTTACATTATAAGGTAATTTCAATGATACACTGCATATTACGTTATATTATAAGGTATTTTCAATGATGCACTGCATATTACGTTATACTATAAGGTATTTTCAATGATACACTGCATATTATGTTATATTATAAGGTATTTTCAATGATAAACTACTATATATTATAAGGTATTTTCAATGATACACTGCATATTACGTTATATTATAAGGTATTTTCAAAGATACACTACAAATAACGATATATTATAAGGTATTTTCAATGATACACTGCATATTAAGTTATATTATAAGGTATTTTCAATGATAAACTACTATATATTATAAGGTATTTTCAATGATATACTGCATATTACGTTATATTATAAGGTATTTTTAAAGATACACTGCATATTACGTTATATTATAAGGTATTTTCAATGATGCACTGCATATTACGTTATACTATAAGGTATTTTCAATGATACACTGCATATTACGTTATATTATAAGGTATTTCCAATGATACACTGCATATTACCTTATATTATAAGGTATTTTCAATGATACACTGCATATTACGTTATATTATAAGGTAATTTCAATGATACACTGCATATTACGTTATATTATAAGGTATTTTCAATGATGCACTGCATATTACGTTATACTATAAGGTATTTTCAATGATAAACTACTATATATTATAAGGTATTTTCAATGATACACTGCATATTACGTTATATTATAAGGTATTTTCAAAGATACACTACAAATAACGATATATTATAAGGTATTTTCAATGATACACTGCATATTAAGTTATATTATAAGGTATTTTCAATGATAAACTACTATATATTATAAGGTATTTTCAATGATACACTGCATATTACGTTATATTATAAGGTATTTTTAAAGATACACTACAAATAACGATATATTATAAGGTATTTTCAATGATGCACTGCATATTACGTTATATGAGAAGGTATTTTCATTGATACTCTACAAATTACGATATATTATAAGGTATTTTCAATGATACACTGCATATTACGTTATATTATAAGGTATTTTCAATGATACACTGCATATTACGTTATATTATAAGGTATTTTCAATGATACACTGCATATTACGTTATATTATAAGGTATTTTCAATGATGCACTGCATATTACGTTATACTATAAGGTATTTTCAATGATACACTACAAATTACGATATATTATAAGGTATTTTCAATGATACACTACTATATATTATAAGGTATTTTCAATGATACACTGCATATTACGTTATATTATAAGGTATTTTCAATGATACACTGCATATTACGTTATATTATAAGGTATTTTCAATGATACACTGCATATTACGTTATATTATAAGGTATTTTCAATGATACACTGCATATTACGTTATATTATTAGGTATTTTCAATGATACACTACAAATAACGATATATTATAAGGTATTTTCAATGATACACTGCATATTACGTTATATGAGAAGGTATTTTCATTGATACACTACAAATTACGATATATTATAAGGTATTTTCAATGATACACTGTATATTACGTTATATTATAAGGTATTTTCAATGATACACTGCATATTACGTTATATTATAAGGTATTTTCAATGATGCACTGCATATTACGTTATACTATAAGGTATTTTCAATGATACACTGCATATTAAGTTATATTATAAGGTATTTTCAATGATACACTGCATATTACGTTATATTATAAGGTATTTTTAAAGATACACTACAAATAACGATATATTATAAGGTATTTTCAATGATACACTGCATATTACGTTATATGAGAAGGTATTTTCATTGATACACTACAAATTACGATATATTATAAGGTATTTTCAATGATACACTGCATATTACGTTATATTATAAGGTATTTTCAATGATATACTGCATATTACGTTATATTATAAGGTATTTCCAATGATACACTGCATATTACGTTATATTATAAGGTGTTTTCAATGATACATTGCATATTACGTTATATGGGAAGGTATTTTCAATGATACACTGCATATTACGTTATATTATTAGGTATTTTCAATGATACACTACAAATAACGATATATTATAAGGTATTTTCAATGATACACTGCATATTACGTTTTATTATAAGGTATTTTCAATGATACACTGCATATTACGTTATATTATAAGGTATTTCCAATGATACACTGCATATTACCTTATAATATAAGGTATTTTCAATGATACACTGCATATTACGTTATATTATAAGGTATTTTCATTGATAGACTAGAATTACCATATATTCTAAGGTATTTTCAATGATACACTGCATATTACGTTATATCATAAGGTATTTTCAATGATACACTGCATATTACGTTATATTATAAGGTATTTTCAAAGATACACTACAAATTACGATATATTATAAGGTATTTTCAATGATACACTGCATATTACGCTTTATTATAAAGTATTTTCATTGATACACTGCATATTACGTTATATTATAAGGTATTTTCAATGATACACTGCATATTACGTTATATTATAAGGTATTTTCAATGATACATTGCATATTACGTTATATGGGAAGGTATTTTCAATGATACACTGCATATTACGTTATATTATAAGGTATTTTCAATGATACACTACTATATATTATAAGGTATTTTCAATGATACACTGCATATTACGTTAAATTATAAGGTATTTTCAATGATACACTGCATATTACGTTATATTATAAGGTATTTTCAATGATACACTGCATATTACGTTATATTATAAGGTATTTTCAATGATGCACTGCATATTACGTTATACTATAAGGTATTTTCAATGATACACTACAAATTACGATATATTATAAGGTATTTTCAATGATACACTGCATATTACGTTATATGAGAAGGTATTTTCATTGATACACTACAAATTACGATATATTATAAGGTATTTTCAATGATACACTGTATATTACGTTATATTATAAGGTATTTTCAATGATACACTGCATATTACGTTATATTATAAGGTATTTTCAATGATGCACTGCATATTACGTTATACTATAAGGTATTTTCAATGATACACTGCATATTAAGTTATATTATAAGGTATTTTCAATGATAAACTACTATATATTATAAGGTATTTTCAATGATACACTGCATATTACGTTATATTATAAGGTATTTTTAAAGATACACTACAAATAACGATATATTATAAGGTATTTTCAATGATACACTGCATATTACGTTATATGAGAAGGTATTTTCATTGATACACTACAAATTACGATATATTATAAGGTATTTTCAATGATACACTGCATATTACGTTATATTATAAAGTATTTTCAATGATGTACTGCATAATACGTTACATTATAAGGTAATTTCAATGATACACTGCATATTACGTTATATTATAAGGTATTTTCAATGATGCACTGCATATTACGTTATACTATAAGGTATTTTCAATGATACACTGCATATTATGTTATATTATAAGGTATTTTCAATGATAAACTACTATATATTATAAGGTATTTTCAATGATACACTGCATATTACGTTATATTATAAGGTATTTTCAAAGATACACTACAAATAACGATATATTATAAGGTATTTTCAATGATACACTGCATATTAAGTTATATTATAAGGTATTTTCAATGATAAACTACTATATATTATAAGGTATTTTCAATGATATACTGCATATTACGTTATATTATAAGGTATTTTTAAAGATACACTGCATATTACGTTATATTATAAGGTATTTTCAATGATGCACTGCATATTACGTTATACTATAAGGTATTTTCAATGATACACTGCATATTACGTTATATTATAAGGTATTTCCAATGATACACTGCATATTACCTTATATTATAAGGTATTTTCAATGATACACTGCATATTACGTTATATTATAAGGTAATTTCAATGATACACTGCATATTACGTTATATTATAAGGTATTTTCAATGATGCACTGCATATTACGTTATACTATAAGGTATTTTCAATGATAAACTACTATATATTATAAGGTATTTTCAATGATACACTGCATATTACGTTATATTATAAGGTATTTTCAAAGATACACTACAAATAACGATATATTATAAGGTATTTTCAATGATACACTGCATATTAAGTTATATTATAAGGTATTTTCAATGATAAACTACTATATATTATAAGGTATTTTCAATGATACACTGCATATTACGTTATATTATAAGGTATTTTTAAAGATACACTACAAATAACGATATATTATAAGGTATTTTCAATGATGCAGTGCATATTACGTTATATGAGAAGGTATTTTCATTGATACACTACAAATTACGATATATTATAAGGTATTTTCAATGATACACTGCATATTACGTTATATTATAAGGTATTTTCAATGATACACTGCATATTACGTTATATTATAAGGTATTTTCAATGATACACTGCATATTACGTTATATTATAAGGTATTTTCAATGATGCACTGCATATTACGTTATACTATAAGGTATTTTCAATGATACACTACAAATTACGATATATTATAAGGTATTTTCAATGATACACTACTATATATTATAAGGTATTTTCAATGATACACTGCATATTACGTTATATTATAAGGTATTTTCAATGATACACTGCATATTACGTTATATTATAAGGTATTTTCAATGATACACTGCATATTACGTTATATTATAAGGTATTTTCAATGATACACTGCATATTACGTTATATTATTAGGTATTTTCAATGATACACTACAAATAACGATATATTATAAGGTATTTTCAATGATACACTGCATATTACGTTATATGAGAAGGTATTTTCATTGATACACTACAAATTACGATATATTATAAGGTATTTTCAATGATACACTGTATATTACGTTATATTATAAGGTATTTTCAATGATACACTGCATATTACGTTATATTATAAGGTATTTTCAATGATGCACTGCATATTACGTTATACTATAAGGTATTTTCAATGATACACTGCATATTAAGTTATATTATAAGGTATTTTCAATGATAAACTACTATATATTATAAGGTATTTTCAATGATACACTGCATATTACGTTATATTATAAGGTATTTTTAAAGATACACTACAAATAACGATATATTATAAGGTATTTTCAATGATGCACTGCATATTACGTTATATTATAAGGTATTTTCAATGATACACTGCATATTACGTTATATTATAAGGTATTTTCAATGATACACTGCATATTACGTTATATTATAAGGTATTTTCAATGATGCACTGCATATTACGTTATACTATAAGGTATTTTCAATGATACACTACAAATTACGATATATTATAAGGTATTTTCAATGATACACTACTATATATTATAAGGTATTTTCAATGATACACTGCATATTACGTTATATTATAAGGTATTTTCAATGATACACTGCATATTACGTTATATTATAAGGTATTTTCAATGATACACTGCATATTACGTTATATTATAAGGTATTTTCAATGATACACTGCATATTACGTTATATTATTAGGTATTTTCAATGATACACTACAAATAACGATATATTATAAGGTATTTTCAATGATACACTGCATATTACGTTATATGAGAAGGTATTTTCATTGATACACTACAAATTACGATATATTATAAGGTATTTTCAATGATACACTGTATATTACGTTATATTATAAGGTATTTTCAATGATACACTGCATATTACGTTATATTATAAGGTATTTTCAATGATGCACTGCATATTACGTTATACTATAAGGTATTTTCAATGATACACTGCATATTAAGTTATATTATAAGGTATTTTCAATGATAAACTACTATATATTATAAGGTATTTTCAATGATACACTGCATATTACGTTATATTATAAGGTATTTTTAAAGATACACTACAAATAACGATATATTATAAGGTATTTTCAATGATACACTGCATATTACGTTATATGAGAAGGTATTTTCATTGATACACTACAAATTACGATATATTATAAGGTATTTTCAATGATACACTGCATATTACGTTATATTATAAGGTATTTTCAATGATATACTGCATATTACGTTATATTATAAGGTATTTCCAATGATACACTGCATATTACGTTATATTATAAGGTATTTTCAATGATACATTGCATATTACGTTATATGGGAAGGTATTTTCAATGATACACTGCATATTACGTTATATTATTAGGTATTTTCAATGATACACTACAAATAACGATATATTATAAGGTATTTTCAATGATACACTGCATATTACGTTTTATTATAAGGTATTTTCAATGATACACTGCATATTACGTTATATTATAAGGTATTTCCAATGATACACTGCATATTACCTTATATTATAAGGTATTTTCAATGATACACTGCATATTACGTTATATTATAAGGTATTTTCATTGATAGACTAGAATTACCATATATTCTAAGGTATTTTCAATGATACACTGCATATTACGTTATATCATAAGGTATTTTCAATGATACACTGCATATTAAGTTATATTATAAGGTATTTTCAAAGATACACTACAAATTACGATATATTATAAGGTATTTTCAATGATACACTGCATATTACGTTTTATTATAAGGTATTTTCAATGATACACTGCATATTACGTTATATTATAAGGTATTTTCAATGATACACTGCATATTACGTTATATTATAAGGTATTTTCAATGATACATTGCATATTACGTTATATGGGAAGGTATTTTCAATGATACACTGCATATTACGTTATATTATAAGGTATTTTCAATGATACACTACTATATATTATAAGGTATTTTCAATGATACACTGCATATTACGTTAAATTATAAGGTATTTTCAATGATACACTGCATATTACGTTATATTATAAGGTATTTTCAATGATACACTGCATATTACGTTATATTATAAGGTATTTTCAATGATACACTGCATATTACGTTATATTATTAGGTATTTTCAATGATACACTACAAATAACGATATATTATAAGGTATTTTCAATGATACACTGCATATTACGTTATATGAGAAGGTATTTTCATTGATACACTACAAATTACGATATATTATAAGGTATTTTCAATGATACACTGTATATTACGTTATATTATAAGGTATTTTCAATGATACACTGCATATTACGTTATATTATAAGGTATTTTCAATGATGCACTGCATATTACGTTATACTATAAGGTATTTTCAATGATACACTGCATATTAAGTTATATTATAAGGTATTTTCAATGATAAACTACTATATATTATAAGGTATTTTCAATGATATACTGCATATTACGTTATATTATAAGGTATTTTTAAAGATACACTGCATATTACGTTATATTATAAGGTATTTTCAATGATGCACTGCATATTACGTTATACTATAAGGTATTTTCAATGATACACTGCATATTACGTTATATTATAAGGTATTTCCAATGATACACTGCATATTACCTTATATTATAAGGTATTTTCAATGATACACTGCATATTACGTTATATTATAAGGTAATTTCAATGATACACTGCATATTACGTTATATTATAAGGTATTTTCAATGATGCACTGCATATTACGTTATACTATAAGGTATTTTCAATGATAAACTACTATATATTATAAGGTATTTTCAATGATACACTGCATATTACGTTATATTATAAGGTATTTTCAATGATACACTGCATATTACGTTATATTATAAGGTATTTTCAATGATACACTGCATATTACGTTATATTATAAGGTATTTTCAATGATACACTGCATATTACGTTATATTATTAGGTATTTTCAATGATACACTACAAATAACGATATAGTATAAGGTATTTTCAATGATACACTGCATATTACGTTATATGAGAAGGTATTTTCATTGATACACTACAAATTACGATATATTATAAGGTATTTTCAATGATACACTGTATATTACGTTATATTATAAGGTATTTTCAATGATACACTGCATATTACGTTATATTATAAGGTATTTTCAATGATGCACTGCATATTACGTTATACTATAAGGTATTTTCAATGATACACTGCATATTAAGTTATATTATAAGGTATTTTCAATGATAAACTACTATATATTATAAGGTATTTTCAATGATACACTGCATATTACGTTATATTATAAGGTATTTTTAAAGATACACTACAAATAACGATATATTATAAGGTATTTTCAATGATACACTGCATATTACGTTATATGAGAAGGTATTTTCATTGATACACTACAAATTACGATATATTATAAGGTATTTTCAATGATACACTGCATATTACGTTATATTATAAGGTATTTTCAATGATATACTGCATATTACGTTATATTATAAGGTATTTTCAATGATACACTGCATATTACGTTATATTATAAGGTATTTTTAAAGATACACTACAAATAACGATATATTATAAGGTATTTTCAATGATACACTGCATATTACGTTATATGAGAAGGTATTTTCATTGATACACTACAAATTACGATATATTATAAGGTATTTTCAATGATACACTGCATATTACGTTATATTATAAGGTATTTTCAATGATATACTGCATATTACGTTATATTATAAGGTATTTTCAATGATACACTGCATATTATGTTATATTATAAGGTATTTTCAATGATAAACTACTATATATTATAAGGTATTTTCAATGATACACTGCATATTACGTTATATTATAAGGTATTTTCAAAGATACACTACAAATAACGATATATTATAAGGTATTTTCAATGATACACTGCATATTATGTTATATTATAAGGTATTTTCATTGATAAACTACTATATATTATAAGGTATTTTCAATGATACACTGCATATTACGTTATATTATAAGGTATTTTTAAAGATACACTGCATATTACGTTATATTATAAGGTATTTTCAATGATGCACTGCATATTACGTTATACTATAAGGTATTTTCAATGATACACTGCATATTACGTTATATTATAAGGTATTTCCAATGATACACTGCATATTACCTTATATTATAAGGTATTTTCAATGATACACTGCATATTACGTTATATTATAAGGTATTTTCAATGATACATTGCATATTACGTTATATGGGAAGGTATTTTCAATGATACACTGCATATTACGTTATATTATAAGGTATTTTCAATGATACACTGCATATTACGTTATATTATAAGGTATTTTCAATGATAAACTGCTTATTACGTTATATTATAAGGTATTTTCAATGATAAACTACTATATATTATAAGGTATTTTCAATGATACACTGCATATTACGTTATATTATAAGGTATTTTCAATGATAAACTGCTTATTACGTTATATTATAAGGTATTTTCAATGATAAACTACTATATATTATAAGGTATTTTCAATGATACACTGCATATTACGTTATATTATAAGGTAATTTCAATGATACACTGCATATTACGTTATATTATAAGGTATTTTCAATGATGCACTGCATATTACGTTATACTATAAGGTATTTTCAATGATAAACTACTATATATTATAAGGTATTTTCAATGATACACTGCATATTACGTTATATTATAAGGTATTTTCAATGATACACTGCATATTACGTTATATTATAAGGTATTTTCAATGATACACTGCATATTACGTTATATTATAAGGTATTTTCAATGATACACTGCATATTACGTTATATTATTAGGTATTTTCAATGATACACTACAAATAACGATATAGTATAAGGTATTTTCAATGATACACTGCATATTACGTTATATGAGAAGGTATTTTCATTGATACACTACAAATTACGATATATTATAAGGTATTTTCAATGATACACTGTATATTACGTTATATTATAAGGTATTTTCAATGATACACTGCATATTACGTTATATTATAAGGTATTTTCAATGATGCACTGCATATTACGTTATACTATAAGGTATTTTCAATGATACACTGCATATTAAGTTATATTATAAGGTATTTTCAATGATAAACTACTATATATTATAAGGTATTTTCAATGATACACTGCATATTACGTTATATTATAAGGTATTTTTAAAGATACACTACAAATAACGATATATTATAAGGTATTTTCAATGATACACTGCATATTACGTTATATGAGAAGGTATTTTCATTGATACACTACAAATTACGATATATTATAAGGTATTTTCAATGATACACTGCATATTACGTTATATTATAAGGTATTTTCAATGATATACTGCATATTACGTTATATTATAAGGTATTTTCAATGATACACTGCATATTACGTTATATTATAAGGTATTTTTAAAGATACACTACAAATAACGATATATTATAAGGTATTTTCAATGATACACTGCATATTACGTTATATGAGAAGGTATTTTCATTGATACACTACAAATTACGATATATTATAAGGTATTTTCAATGATACACTGCATATTACGTTATATTATAAGGTATTTTCAATGATATACTGCATATTACGTTATATTATAAGGTATTTTCAATGATACACTGCATATTATGTTATATTATAAGGTATTTTCAATGATAAACTACTATATATTATAAGGTATTTTCAATGATACACTGCATATTACGTTATATTATAAGGTATTTTCAATGATACACTGCATATTACGTTATATTATAAGGTATTTTCAATGATACACTGCATATTACGTTATATTATAAGGTATTTTCAATGATACACTGCATATTACGTTATATTATTAGGTATTTTTAAAGATACACTACAAATAACGATATAGTATAAGGTATTTTCAATGATACACTGCATATTACGTTATATGAGAAGGTATTTTCATTGATACACTACAAATTACGATATATTATAAGGTATTTTCAATGATACACTGCATATTACGTTATATTATAAGGTATTTTCAATGATATACTGCATATTACGTTATATTATAAGGTATTTTCAATGATACACTGCATATTACGTTATATTATAAGGTATTTTTAAAGATACACTACAAATAACGATATATTATAAGGTATTTTCAATGATAAACTACTATATATTATAAGGTATTTTCAATGATACACTGCATATTACGTTATATTATAAGGTAATTTCAATGATACACTGCATATTACGTTATATTATAAGGTATTTTCAATGATGCACTGCATATTACGTTATACTATAAGGTATTTTCAATGATAAACTACTATATATTATAAGGTATTTTCAATGATACACTGCATATTACGTTATATTATAAGGTATTTTCAATGATACACTGCATATTACGTTATATTATAAGGTATTTTCAATGATACACTGCATATTACGTTATATTATAAGGTATTTTCAATGATACACTGCATATTACGTTATATTATAAGGT
This sequence comes from Lasioglossum lativentre, assembly GCA_916610255.1. Taxonomy (NCBI): domain Eukaryota; kingdom Metazoa; phylum Arthropoda; class Insecta; order Hymenoptera; family Halictidae; genus Lasioglossum; species Lasioglossum lativentre. Next base: position 43,419 of record CAKAJI010000138.1, on the reverse strand, counting down.
ATTTTCAATGATACACTACAAATAACGATATAGTATAAGGTATTTTCAATGATACACTGCATATTACGTTATATGAGAAGGTATTTTCATTGATACACTACAAATTACGATATATTATAAGGTATTTTCAATGATACACTGTATATTACGTTATATTATAAGGTATTTTCAATGATACACTGCATATTACGTTATATTATAAGGTATTTTCAATGATGCACTGCATATTACGTTATACTATAAGGTATTTTCAATGATACACTGCATATTAAGTTATATTATAAGGTATTTTCAATGATAAACTACTATATATTATAAGGTATTTTCAATGATACACTGCATATTACGTTATATTATAAGGTATTTTCAAAGATACACTACAAATAACGATATATTATAAGGTATTTTCAATGATACACTGCATATTAAGTTATATTATAAGGTATTTTCATTGATAAACTACTATATATTATAAGGTATTTTCAATGATACACTGCATATTACGTTATATTATAAGGTATTTTTAAAGATACACTGCATATTACGTTATATTATAAGGTATTTTCAATGATACACTGCATATTATGTTATATTATAAGGTATTTTCAATGATAAACTACTATATATTATAAGGTATTTTCAATGATACACTGCATATTACGTTATATTATAAGGTATTTTCAAAGATACACTACAAATAACGATATATTATAAGGTATTTTCAATGATACACTGCATATTAAGTTATATTATAAGGTATTTTCATTGATAAACTACTATATATTATAAGGTATTTTCAATGATACACTGCATATTACGTTATATTATAAGGTATTTTTAAAGATACACTGCATATTACGTTATATTATAAGGTATTTTCAATGATGCACTGCATATTACGTTATACTATAAGGTATTTTCAATGATACACTGCATATTACGTTATATTATAAGGTATTTCCAATGATACACTGCATATTACCTTATATTATAAGGTATTTTCAATGATACACTGCATATTACGTTATATTATAAGGTATTTTCAATGATACATTGCATATTACGTTATATGGGAAGGTATTTTCAATGATACACTGCATATTACGTTATATTATAAGGTATTTTCAATGATACACTGCATATTACCTTATATTATAAGGTATTTTCAATGATAAACTGCTTATTACGTTATATTATAAGGTATTTTCAATGATAAACTACTATATATTATAAGGTATTTTCAATGATACACTGCATATTACGTTATATTATAAGGTATTTTCAATGATACACTGCATATTACGTTATATTATAAGGTATTTTCAATGATACACTGCATATTACGTTATATTATAAGGTATTTTCAATGATACACTGCATATTACGTTATATGAGAAGGTATTTTCATTGATACACTACAAATTACGATATATTATAAGGTATTTTCAATGATACACTGTATATTACGTTATATTATAAGGTATTTTCAATGATACACTGCATATTACGTTATATTATAAGGTATTTTCAATGATGCACTGCATATTACGTTATACTATAAGGTATTTTCAATGATACACTGCATATTAAGTTATATTATAAGGTATTTTCAATGATAAACTACTATATATTATAAGGTATTTTCAATGATACACTGCATATTACGTTATATTATAAGGTATTTTTAAAGATACACTACAAATAACGATATATTATAAGGTATTTTCAATGATACACTGCATATTACGTTATATGAGAAGGTATTTTCATTGATACACTACAAATTACGATATATTATAAGGTATTTTCAATGATACACTGCATATTACGTTATATTATAAGGTATTTTCAATGATATACTGCATATTACGTTATATTATAAGGTATTTTCAATGATACACTGCATATTACGTTATATTATAAGGTATTTTTAAAGATACACTACAAATAACGATATATTATAAGGTATTTTCAATGATACACTGCATATTACGTTATATGAGAAGGTATTTTCATTGATACACTACAAATTACGATATATTATAAGGTATTTTCAATGATACACTGCATATTACGTTATATTATAAGGTATTTTCAATGATATACTGCATATTACGTTATATTATAAGGTATTTTCAATGATACACTGCATATTATGTTATATTATAAGGTATTTTCAATGATAAACTACTATATATTATAAGGTATTTTCAATGATACACTGCATATTACGTTATATTATAAGGTATTTTCAAAGATACACTACAAATAACGATATATTATAAGGTATTTTCAATGATACACTGCATATTAAGTTATATTATAAGGTATTTTCATTGATAAACTACTATATATTATAAGGTATTTTCAATGATACACTGCATATTACGTTATATTATAAGGTATTTTTAAAGATACACTGCATATTACGTTATATTATAAGGTATTTTCAATGATACACTGCATATTACGTTATACTATAAGGTATTTTCAATGATACACTGCATATTACGTTATATTATAAGGTATTTCCAATGATACACTGCATATTACCTTATATTATAAGGTATTTTCAATGATACACTGCATATTACGTTATATTATAAGGTATTTTCAATGATACATTGCATATTACGTTATATGGGAAGGTATTTTCAATGATACACTGCATATTACGTTATATTATAAGGTATTTTCAATGATACACTGCATATTACGTTATATTATAAGGTATTTTCAATGATAAACTGCTTATTACGTTATATTATAAGGTATTTTCAATGATAAACTACTATATATTATAAGGTATTTTCAATGATAAACTACTATATATTATAAGGTATTTTCAATGATAAACTACTACGTATTATAAGGTATTTTCAATGATACACTGCATATTACGTTATATTATAAGGTATTTTCAATGATACACTACATATTACGTTATATTATAAGGTATTTTCAATGATACACTGCATATTACGTTATATTATAAGGTATTCTCAATGATACACTGCATATTACGTTATATTATAAGGTATTTTCAATGATACACTGCATATTACGTTATATTATAAGGTATTTTCAATGATGCACTGCATATTACGTTATACTATAAGGTATTTTCAATGATAAACTACTATATATTATAAGGTATTTTCAATGATACACTGCATATTACGTTATATTATAAGGTATTTTCAAAGATACACTACAAATAACGATATATTATAAGGTATTTTCTATGATACACTGCATATTACGTTATATGAGAAGGTATTTTCATTGATACACTACAAATTACGATATATTATAAGGTATTTTCAATGATACACTGCATATTACGTTATATGGGAAGGTATTTTCAATGATACACTGCATATTACGTTATATTATAAGGTATTTTCAATGATACACTGCATATTACGTTATATTATAAGGTATTTGCAATGATACACAGCATATTACGTTATATTATAAGGTATTTTCAATGATAAACTACTATATATTATAAGGTATTTTCAATGATAAACTACTATATATTATAAGGTATTATCAATGATACACTACAAATTACGTTATGTCATAAGGTATATTCAATGATACACTGCATATTAAGTTATATTATAAGGTATTTTCAATGATAAACTACTATATATTATAAGGTATTTTCAATGATACACTGCATATTACGTTATATTATAAGGTATTTTCATTGATAGACTAGAATTACCATATATTCTAAGGTATTTTCAATGATACACTGCATATTACATTATATTATAAGGTATTTTCAATGATGCACTGCATATTACGTTATACTATAAGGTATTTTCAATGATAAACTACTATATATTATAAGGTATTTTCAATGATACACTGCATATTACGTTATATTATAAGGTATTTCCAATGATACACTGCATATTACGTTATATTACAAGGTATTTTCAATGATACACTGCATATTACGTTATACTATAAGGTATTTTCAATGATAAACTACTATATATTATAAGGTATTTTCAATGATACACTGCATATTACGTTATATTATAAGGTATTTTTAAAGATACACTACAAATAACGATATATTATAAGGTATTTTCAATGATACACTGCATATTACGTTTTATTGTAAGGTATTTTCAATGATACACTGCATATTACGTTATATTATAAGGTATTTCCAATGATACACTGCATATTACGTTATATTATAAGGTATTTTCAATGATACATTGCATATTACGTTATATGGGAAGGTATTTTCAATGATACACTGCATATTACGTTATATTATAAGGTATTTTCAATGATACACTGCATATTACGTTATATTATAAGGTATTTTCAATGATACACTGCATATTACGTTATATTATTAGGTATTTTCAATGATACACTGTATATTACGTTATATTATAAGGTATTTTCAATGATACACTGCATATTACGTTATATTATAAGGTATTTTCAATGATGCACTGCATATTACGTTATACTATAAGGTATTTTCAATGATACACTGCATATTAAGTTATATTATAAGGTATTTTCAATGATAAACTACTATATATTATAAGGTATTTTCAATGATACACTGCATATTACGTTATATTATAAGGTATTTTTAAAGATACACTACAAATAACGATATATTATAAGGTATTTTCAATGATACACTGCATATTACGTTATATTAGAAGGTACTTTCATTGATACACTACAAATTACGATATATTATAAGGTATTTTCAATGATACAATGCATATTACGTTATATTATAAGGTATTTTCAATGATACACTGCATATTACGTTATATTATAAGGTAATTTCAATGATACACTGCATATTACGTTATATTATAAGGTATTTTCAATGATGCACTGCATATTACGTTATACTATAAGGTATTTTCAATGATACACTGCATATTAAGTTATATTATAAGGTATTTTCAATGATACACTGCATATTACGTTATATTATAAGGTATTTTCAAAGATACACTACAAATAACGATATATTATAAGGTATTTTCAATGATACACTGCATATTAAGTTATATTATAAGGTATTTTCAATGATAAACTACTATATATTATAAGGTATTTTCAATGATACACTGCATATTACGTTATATTATAAGGTATTTTTAAAGATACACTACAAATAACGATATATTATAAGGTATTTTCAATGATGCACTGCATATTAAGTTATATGAGAAGGTATTTTCATTGATACACTACAAATTACGATATATTATAAGGTATTTTCAATGATACACTGCATATTACGTTATATTATAAGGTATTTTCAATGATACACTGCATATTACGTTATATTATAAGGTAATTTCAATGATACACTGCATATTACGTTATATTATAAGGTATTTTCAATGATGCACTGCATATTACGTTATATTATAAGGTATTTTCATTGATAGACAAGAATTACCATATATTCTAAGGTATTTTCAATGATAAACTGCATATTACGTTATATTATTAGGTATTTTCAATGATACACTAAAAAATTAGGATATATTATAAGGTATTTCCAATGATACACTGCATATTACGTTATATTATAAGGTATTTTCAATGATACACTGCATATTACGTTATATTATAAGGTATTTTCAATGATGCACTGCATATTACGTTATACTATAAGGTATTTTCAATGATACACTACAAATTACGATATATTATAAGGTATTTTCAATGATACACTACTATATATTATAAGGTATTTTCAATGATACACTGCATATTACGTTATATTATAAGGTATTTTCAATGATACACTGCATATTACGTTATATTATAAGGTATTTTCAATGATGCACTGCATATTACGTTATACTATAAGGTATTTTCAATGATAAACTACTATATATTATAAGGTATTTTCAATGATACACTGCATATTACGTTATATTATAAGGTATTTTCAAAGATACACTACAAATAACGATATATTATAAGGTATTTTCTATGATACACTGCATATTACGTTATATGAGAAGGTATTTTCATTGATACACTACAAATTACGATATATTATAAGGTATTTTCAATGATACACTGCATATTACGTTATATGGGAAGGTATTTTCAATGATACACTGCATATTACGTTATATTATAAGGTATTTTCAATGATACACTGCATATTACGTTATATTATAAGGTATTTTCAATGATACACAGCATATTACGTTATATTATAAGGTATTTTCAATGATAAACTACTATATATTATAAGGTATTTTCAATGATAAACTACTATATATTATAAGGTATTATCAATGATACACTACAAATTACGTTATGTCATAAGGTATATTCAATGATACACTGCATATTAAGTTATATTATAAGGTATTTTCAATGATAAACTACTATATATTATAAGGTATTTTCAATGATACACTGCATATTACGTTATATTATAAGGTATTTTCATTGATAGACTAGAATTACCATATATTCTAAGGTATTTTCAATGATACACTGCATATTACATTATATTATAAGGTATTTTCAATGATGCACTGCATATTACGTTATACTATAAGGTATTTTCAATGATAAACTACTATATATTATAAGGTATTTTCAATGATACACTGCATATTACGTTATATTATAAGGTATTTCCAATGATACACTGCATATTACGTTATATTACAAGGTATTTTCAATGATACACTGCATATTACGTTATACTATAAGGTATTTTCAATGATAAACTACTATATATTATAAGGTATTTTCAATGATACACTGCATATTACGTTATATTATAAGGTATTTTTAAAGATACACTACAAATAACGATATATTATAAGGTATTTTCAATGATACACTGCATATTACGTTTTATTGTAAGGTATTTTCAATGATACACTGCATATTACGTTATATTATAAGGTATTTCCAATGATACACTGCATATTACGTTATATTATAAGGTATTTTCAATGATACATTGCATATTACGTTATATGGGAAGGTATTTTCAATGATACACTGCATATTACGTTATATTATAAGGTATTTTCAATGATACACTGCATATTACGTTATATTATAAGGTATTTTCAATGATACACTGCATATTACGTTATATTATTAGGTATTTTCAATGATACACTGTATTTTACGTTATATTATAAGGTATTTTCAATGATACACTGCATATTACGTTATATTATAAGGTATTTTCAATGATGCACTGCATATTACGTTATACTATAAGGTATTTTCAATGATACACTGCATATTAAGTTATATTATAAGGTATTTTCAATGATAAACTACTATATATTATAAGGTATTTTCAATGATACACTGCATATTACGTTATATTATAAGGTATTTTTAAAGATACACTACAAATAACGATATATTATAAGGTATTTTCAATGATACACTGCATATTACGTTATATGAGAAGGTACTTTCATTGATACACTACAAATTACGATATATTATAAGGTATTTTCAATGATACAATGCATATTACGTTATATTATAAGGTATTTTCAATGATACACTGCATATTACGTTATATTATAAGGTAATTTCAATGATACACTGCATATTACGTTATATTATAAGGTATTTTCAATGATGCACTGCATATTACGTTATACTATAAGGTATTTTCAATGATACACTGCATATTAAGTTATATTATAAGGTATTTTCAATGATACACTGCATATTACGTTATATTATAAGGTATTTTCAAAGATACACTACAAATAACGATATATTATAAGGTATTTTCAATGATACACTGCATATTACGTTATATTATAAGGTATTTTCAATGATAAACTACTATATATTATAAGGTATTTTCAATGATACACTGCATATTACGTTATATTATAAGGTATTTTTAAAGATACACTACAAATAACGATATATTATAAGGTATTTTCAATGATGCACTGCATATTAAGTTATATGAGAAGGTATTTTCATTGATACACTACAAATTACGATATATTATAAGGTATTTTCAATGATACACTGCATATTACGTTATATTATAAGGTATTTTCAATGATACACTGCATATTACGTTATATTATAAGGTAATTTCAATGATACACTGCATATTACGTTATATTATAAGGTATTTTCAATGATGCACTGCATATTACGTTATATTATAAGGTATTTTCATTGATAGACAAGAATTACCATATATTCTAAGGTATTTTCAATGATACACTGCATATTACGTTATATTATTAGGTATTTTCAATGATACACTAAAAAATTAGGATATATTATAAGGTATTTCCAATGATACACTGCATATTACGTTATATTATAAGGTATTTTCAATGATACACTGCATATTACGTTATATTATAAGGTATTTTCAATGATGCACTGCATATTACGTTATACTATAAGGTATTTTCAATGATACACTACAAATTACGATATATTATAAGGTATTTTCAATGATACACTACTATATATTATAAGGTATTTTCAATGATACACTGCATATTACGTTATATTATAAGGTATTTTCAATGATACACTGCATATTACGTTATATTATAAGGTATTTTCAATGATACACTGCATATTACGTTATATTATAAGGTATTTTCAATGATACACTGCATATTACGTTATATTATTAGGTATTTTCAATGATACACTACAAATAACGATATATTATAAGGTATTTTCAATGATACACTGCATATTACGTTATATGAGAAGGTATTTTCATTGATACACTACAAATTACGATATATTATAAGGTATTTTCAATGATACACTGTATATTACGTTATATTATAAGGTATTTTCAATGATACACTGCTTATTACGTTATATTATAAGGTATTTTCAATGATACACTGCATATTACGTTATATTATAAGGTATTTTCAATGATACACTGCATATTACGTTATATTATAAGGTATTTTCAATGATGCACTGCATATTACGTTATACTATAAGGTATTTTCAATGATACACTACAAATTACGATATATTATAAGGTATTTTCAATGATACACTACTATATATTATAAGGTATTTTCAATGATACACTGCATATTACGTTATATTATAAGGTATTTTCAATGACACACTGCATATTACGTTATATTATAAGGTATTTTCAATGATACACTGCATATTACGTTATATTATAAGGTATTTTCAATGATACACTGCATATTACGTTATATTATTAGGTATTTTCAATGATACACTACAAATAACGATATATTATAAGGTATTTTCAATGATACACTGCATATTACGTTATATGAGAAGGTATTTTCATTGATACACTACAAATTACGATATATTATAAGGTATTTTCAATGATACACTGTATATTACGTTATATTATAAGGTATTTTCAATGATACACTGCATATTACGTTATATTATAAGGTATTTTCAATGATGCACTGCATATTACGTTATACTATAAGGTATTTTCAATGATACACTGCATATTAAGTTATATTATAAGGTATTTTCAATGATAAACTACTATATATTATAAGGTATTTTCAATGATACACTGCATATTACGTTATATTATAAGGTATTTTTAAAGATACACTACAAATAACGATATATTATAAGGTATTTTCAATGATACACTGCATATTACGTTATATGAGAAGGTATTTTCATTGATACACTACAAATTACGATATATTATAAGGTATTTTCAATGATGCACTGCATATTACGTTATATTATAAGGTATTTTCAATGATATACTGCATATTACGTTATATTATAAGGTAATTTCAATGATACACTGCATATTACGTTATATTATAAGGTATTTTCAATGATGCACTGCATATTACGTTATACTATAAGGTATTTTCAATGATACACTGCATATTATGTTATATTATAAGGTATTTTCAATGATAAACTACTATATATTATAAGGTATTTTCAATGATACACTGCATATTACGTTATATTATAAGGTATTTTCAAAGATACACTACAAATAACGATATATTATAAGGTATTTTCAATGATGCACTGCATATTACGTTATACTATAAGGTATTTTCAATGATACACTGCATATTATGTTATATTATAAGGTATTTTCAATGATAAACTACTATATATTATAAGGTATTTTCAATGATACACTGCATATTACGTTATATTATAAGGTATTTCCAATGATACACTGCATATTACCTTATATTATAAGGTATTTTCAATGATACACTGCATATTACGTTATATTATAAGGTATTTTCAATGATACATTGCATATTACGTTATATGGGAAGGTATTTTCAATGATACACTGCATATTACGTTATATTATAAGGTATTTTCAATGATACACTGCATATTACGTTATATTATAAGGTATTTTCAATGATACACTGCATATTACGTTATATTATAAGGTATTTTCAATGATACACTGCATATTACGTTATATTATAAGGTATTTTCATTGATAGACTAGAATTACCATATATTCTAAGGTATTTTCAATGATACACTGCATATTACGTTATATCATAAGGTATTTTCAATGATACACTGCATATTAAGTTATATTATAAGGTATTTTCAAAGATACACTACAAATTACGATATATTATAAGGTATTTTCAATGATACACTGCATATTACGTTTTATTATAAGGTATTTTCAATGATACACTGCATATTACGTTATACTATAAGGTATTTTCAATGATAAACTACTATATATTATAAGGTATTTTCATTGATACACTGCATATTACGTTATATTATAAGGTATTTTCAATGATACACTACAAATTACGATATATTATAAGGTATTTTCAATGATGCACTGCATATTACGTTATACTATAAGGTATTTTCAATGATAAACTACTATATATTATAAGGTATTTTCAATGATACACTGCATATTACGTTATATTATAAGGTATTTCCAATGATACACTGCATATTACGTTATATTACAAGGTATTTTCAATGATACACTGCATATTACGTTATACTATAAGGTATTTTCAATGATAAACTACTATATATTATAAGGTATTTTCAATGATACACTGCATATTACGTTATATTATAAGGTATTTTTAAAGATACACTACAAATAACGATATATTATAAGGTATTTTCAATGATACACTGCATATTACGTTTTATTATAAGGTATTTTCAATGATACACTGCATATTACGTTATATTATAAGGTATTTTCAATGATACACTGCATATTACGTTATATTATAAGGTATTTTCAATGATACATTGCATATTACGTTATATGGGAAGGTATTTTCAATGATACACTGCATATTACGTTATATTATAAGGTATTTTCAATGATACACTGCATATTACGTTATATTATAAGGTATTTTCAATGATACACTGCATATTACATTATATTATTAGGTATTTTCAATGATACACTGTATATTACGTTATATTATAAGGTATTTTCAATGATACACTGCATATTACGTTATATTATAAGGTATTTTCAATGATGCACTGCATATTACGTTATACTATAAGGTATTTTCAATGATACACTGCATATTAAGTTATATTATAAGGTATTTTCAATGATAAACTACTATATATTATAAGGTATTTTCAATGATACACTGCATATTACGTTATATTATAAGGTATTTTTAAAGATACACTACAAATAACGATATATTATAAGGTATTTTCAATGATACACTGCATATTACGTTATATGAGAAGGTATTTTCATTGATACACTACAAATTACGATATATTATAAGGTATTTTCAATGATACACTGCATATTACGTTATATTATAAGGTATTTTCAATGATACACTGCATATTACGTTATATTATAAGGTAATTTCAATGATACACTGCATATTACGTTATATTATAAGGTATTTTCAATGATGCACTGCATATTACGTTATACTATAAGGTATTTTCAATGATACACTGCATATTAAGTTATATTATAAGGTATTTTCAATGATAAACTACTATATATTATAAGGTATTTTCAATGATACACTGCATATTACGTTATATTATAAGGTATTTTCAAAGATACACTACAAATAACGATATATTATAAGGTATTTTCAATGATACACTGCATATTAAGTTATATTATAAGGTATTTTCAATGATAAACTACTATATATTATAAGGTATTTTCAATGATACACTGCATATTACGTTATATTATAAGGTATTTTTAAAGATACACTACAAATAACGATATATTATAAGGTATTTTCAATGATGCACTGCATATTACGTTATATGAGAAGGTATTTTCATTGATACACTACAAATTACGATATATTATAAGGTATTTTCAATGATACACTGCATATTACGTTATATTATAAGGTATTTTCAATGATACACTGCATATTACGTTATATTATAAGGTAATTTCAATGATACACTGCATATTACGTTATATTATAAGGTATTTTCAATGATGCACTGCATATTACGTTATATTATAAGGTATTTTCATTGATAGACAAGAATTACCATATATTCTAAGGTATTTTCAATGATACACTGCATATTACGTTATATTATTAGGTATTTTCAATGATACACTAAAAAATTAGGATATATTATAAGGTATTTCCAATGATACACTGCATATTACGTTATATTATAAGGTATTTTCAATGATACACTGCATATTACGTTATATTATAAGGTATTTTCAATGATACACTACAAATTACGATATATTATAAGGTATTTTCAATGATACACTGCATATTACGTTTTATTATAAGGTATTTTCAATGATACACTGCATATTACGTTATACTATAAGGTATTTTCAATGATAAACTACTATATATTATAAGGTATTTTCATTGATACACTGCATATTACGTTATACTATAATGTATTTTCAATGATACACTACAAATTACGATATATTATAAGGTATTTTCAATGATGCACTGCATATTACGTTATACTATAAGGTATTTTCAATGATAAACTACTATATATTATAAGGTATTTTCAATGATACACTGCATATTACGTTATATTATAAGGTATTTCCAATGATACACTGCATATTACGTTATATTACAAGGTATTTTCAATGATACACTGCATATTACGTTATACTATAAGGTATTTTCAATGATAAACTACTATATATTATAAGGTATTTTCAATGATACACTGCATATTACGTTATATTATAAGGTATTTTTAAAGATACACTACAAATAACGATATATTATAAGGTATTTTCAATGATACACTGCATATTACGTTTTATTATAAGGTATTTTCAATGATACACTGCATATTACGTTATATTATAAGGTATTTTCAATGATACACTGCATATTACGTTATATTATAAGGTATTTTCAATGATACATTGCATATTACGTTATATGGGAAGGTATTTTCAATGATACACTGCATATTACGTTATATTATAAGGTATTTTCAATGATACACTGCATATTACGTTATATTATAAGGTATTTTCAATGATACACTGCATATTACGTTATATTATTAGGTATTTTCAATGATACACTGTATATTACGTTATATTATAAGGTATTTTCAATGATACACTGCATATTACGTTATATTATAAGGTATTTTCAATGATGCACTGCATATTACGTTATACTATAAGGTATTTTCAATGATACACTGCATATTAAGTTATATTATAAGGTATTTTCAATGATAAACTACTATATATTATAAGGTATTTTCAATGATACACTGCATATTACGTTATATTATAAGGTATTTTTAAAGATACACTACAAATAACGATATATTATAAGGTATTTTCAATGATACACTGCATATTACGTTATATGAGAAGGTATTTTCATTGATACACTACAAATTACGATATATTATAAGGTATTTTCAATGATACACTGCATATTACGTTATATTATAAGGTATTTTCAATGATACACTGCATATTACGTTATATTATAAGGTATTTTCAATGATACACTGCATATTACGTTATATTATAAGGTATTTTCAATGATGCACTGCATATTACGTTATACTATAAGGTATTTTCAATGATACACTGCATATTAAGTTATATTATAAGGTATTTTCAATGATAAACTACTATATATTATAAGGTATTTTCAATGATACACTGCATATTACGTTATATTATAAGGTATTTTCAAAGATACACTACAAATAACGATATATTATAAGGTATTTTCAATGATACACTGCATATTAAGTTATATTATAAGGTATTTTCAATGATAAACTACTATATATTATAAGGTATTTTCAATGATACACTGCATATTACGTTATATTATAAGGTATTTTTAAAGATACACTACAAATAACGATATATTATAAGGTATTTTCAATGATGCACTGCATATTACGTTATATGAGAAGGTATTTTCATTGATACACTACAAATTACGATATATTATAAGGTATTTTCAATGATACACTGCATATTACGTTATATTATAAGGTATTTTCAATGATACACTGCATATTACGTTATATTATAAGGTAATTTCAATGATACACTGCATATTACGTTATATTATAAGGTATTTTCAATGATGCACTGCATATTACGTTATATTATAAGGTATTTTCATTGATAGACAAGAATTACCATATATTCTAAGGTATTTTCAATGATACACTGCATATTACGTTATATTATTAGGTATTTTCAATGATACACTAAAAAATTAGGATATATTATAAGGTATTTCCAATGATACACTGCATATTACGTTATATTATAAGGTATTTTCAATGATACACTGCATATTACGTTATATTATAAGGTATTTTCAATGATGCACTGCATATTACGTTATACTATAAGGTATTTTCAATGATACACTACAAATTACGATATATTATAAGGTATTTTCAATGATACACTACTATATATTATAAGGTATTTTCAATGATACACTCCATATTACGTTATATTATAAGGTATTTTCAATGATACACTGCATATTACGTTATATTATAAGGTATTTTCAATGATACACTGCATATTACGTTATATTATAAGGTATTTTCAATGATACACTGCATATTACGTTATATTATTAGGTATTTTCAATGATACACTACAAATAACGATATATTATAAGGTATTTTCAATGATACACTGCATATTACGTTATATGAGAAGGTATTTTCATTGATACACTACAAATTACGATATATTATAAGGTATTTTCAATGATACACTGTATATTACGTTATATTATAAGGTATTTTCAATGATACACTGCATATTACGTTATATTATAAGGTATTTTCAATGATGCACTGCATATTACGTTATACTATAAGGTATTTTCAATGATACACTGCATATTAAGTTATATTATAAGGTATTTTCAATGATAAACTACTATATATTATAAATAAATAACGATATATTATAAGGTATTTTCAATGATACACTGCATATTACGTTATATTATAAGGTATTTTCAAAGATACACTACAAATAACGATATATTATAAGGTATTTTCAATGATACACTGCATATTACGTTATATTATAAGGTATTTTTAAAGATACACTACAAATAACGATATATTATAAGGTATTTTCAATGATACACTGCATATTACGTTATATTATAAGGTATTTTCAAAGATACACTACAAATAACGATATATTATAAGGTATTTTCAATGATACACTGCATATTACGTTATATTATAAGGTATTTTTAAAGATACACTACAAATAACGATATATTATAAGGTATTTTCAATGATACACTGCATATTACGTTATATTATAAGGTATTTTCAAAGATACACTACAAATAACGATATATTATAAGGTATTTTCAATGATACACTGCATATTAAGTTATATTATAAGGTATTTTCAATGATAAACTACTATATATTATAAGGTATTTTCAATGATACACTGCATATTACGTTATATTATAAGGTATTTTTAAAGATACACTGCATATTACGTTATATTATAAGGTATTTTCAATGATGCACTGCATATTACGTTATACTATAAGGTATTTTCAATGATACACTGCATATTAAGTTATATTATAAGGTATTTTCAATGATAAACTACTATATATTATAAGGTATTTTCAATGATACACTGCATATTACGTTATATTATAAGGTATTTTTAAAGATACACTACAAATAACGATATATTATAAGGTATTTTCAATGATACACTGCATATTACGTTATATGAGAAGGTATTTTCATTGATACACTACAAATTACGATATATTATAAGGTATTTTCAATGATGCACTGCATATTACGTTATATTATAAGGTATTTTCAATGATACACTGCATATTATGTTATATTATAAGGTATTTTCAATGATAAACTACTATATATTATAAGGTATTTTCAATGATACACTGCATATTACGTTATATTATAAGGTATTTTCAAAGATACACTACAAATAACGATATATTATAAGGTATTTTCAATGATACACTGCATATTAAGTTATATTATAAGGTATTTTCAATGATAAACTACTATATATTATAAGGTATTTTCAATGATACACTGCATATTACGTTATATTATAAGGTATTTTTAAAGATACACTGCATATTACGTTATATTATAAGGTATTTTCAATGATGCACTGCATATTACGTTATACTATAAGGTATTTTCAATGATACACTGCATATTACGTTATATTATAAGGTATTTCCAATGATACACTGCATATTACCTTATATTATAAGGTATTTTCAATGATACACTGCATATTACGTTATATTATAAGGTAATTTCAATGATACACTGCATATTACGTTATATTATAAGGTATTTTCAATGATGCACTGCATATTACGTTATACTATAAGGTATTTTCAATGATACACTGCATATTATGTTATACTATAAGGTATTTTCAATGATACACTGCATATTACGTTATATTATAAGGTATTTCCAATGATACACTGCATATTACCTTATATTATAAGGTATTTTCAATGATACACTGCATATTACCTTATATTATAAGGTATTTTCAATGATACACTGCATATTACGTTATATTATAAGGTATTTTCAATGATACATTGCATATTACGTTATATGGGAAGGTATTTTCAATGATACACTGCATATTACGTTATATTATAAGGTATTTTCAATGATACACTGCATATTACGTTATATTATAAGGTATTTTCAATGATACACTGCATATTACGTTATATTATAAGGTATTTTCATTGATAGACTAGAATTACCATATATTCTAAGGTATTTTCAATGATACACTGCATATTACGTTATATCATAAGGTATTTTCAATGATACACTGCATATTAAGTTATATTATAAGGTATTTTCAAAGATACACTACAAATTACGATATATTATAAGGTATTTTCAATGATACACTGCATATTACGTTTTATTATAAGGTATTTTCAATGATACACTGCATATTACGTTATACTATAAGGTATTTTCAATGATAAACTACTATATATTATAAGGTATTTTCATTGATACACTGCATATTACGTTATACTATAATGTATTTTCAATGATACACTACAAATTACGATATATTATAAGGTATTTTCAATGATACACTGCATATTACGTTATATTATAAGGTATTTTCAATGATACATTGCATATTACGTTATATGGGAAGGTATTTTCAATGATACACTGCATATTACGTTATATTATAAGGTATTTTCAATGATACACTGCATATTACGTTATATTATAAGGTATTTTCAATGATACACTGCATATTACGTTATATTATAAGGTATTTTTAAAGATACACTACAAATAACGATATATTATAAGGTATTTTCAATGATACACTGCATATTACGTTATATGAGAAGGTATTTTCATTGATACACTACAAATTACGATATATTATAAGGTATTTTCAATGACACACTGCATATTACGTTATATTATAAGGTATTTTCAATGATACACTGCATATTAAGTTATATTATAAGGTATTTTCAATGATAAACTACTATATATTATAAGGTATTTTCAATGATACACTGCATATTACGTTATATTATAAGGTATTTTTAAAGATACACTGCATATTACGTTATATTATAAGGTATTTTCAATGATGCACTGCATATTACGTTATACTATAAGGTATTTTCAATGATACACTGCATATTACGTTATATTATAAGGTATTTCCAATGATACACTGCATATTACCTTATATTATAAGGTATTTTCAATGATACACTGCATATTACGTTATATTATAAGGTAATTTCAATGATACACTGCATATTACGTTATATTATAAGGTATTTTCAATGATGCACTGCATATTACGTTATACTATAAGGTATTTTCAATGATACACTGCATATTATGTTATACTATAAGGTATTTTCAATGATACACTGCATATTACGTTATATTATAAGGTATTTCCAATGATACACTGCATATTACCTTATATTATAAGGTATTTTCAATGATACACTGCATATTACCTTATATTATAAGGTATTTTCAATGATACACTGCATATTACGTTATATTATAAGGTATTTTCAATGATACATTGCATATTACGTTATATGGGAAGGTATTTTCAATGATACACTGCATATTACGTTATATTATAAGGTATTTTCAATGATACACTGCATATTACGTTATATTATAAGGTATTTTCAATGATACACTGCATATTACGTTATATTATAAGGTATTTTCATTGATAGACTAGAATTACCATATATTCTATGGTATTTTCAATGATACACTGCATATTACGTTATATCATAAGGTATTTTCAATGATAAACTACTATATATTATAAGGTATTTTCATTGATACACTGCATATTACGTTATACTATAATGTATTTTCAATGATACACTACAAATTACGATATATTATAAGGTATTTTCAATGATACACTGCATATTACGTTATATTATAAGGTATTTTCAATGATACATTGCATATTACGTTATATGGGAAGGTATTTTCAATGATACACTGCATATTACGTTATATTATAAGGTATTTTCAATGATACACTGCATATTACGTTATATTATAAGGTATTTTCAATGATACACTGCATATTACGTTATATTATAAGGTATTTTTAAAGATACACTACAAATAACGATATATTATAAGGTATTTTCAATGATACACTGCATATTACGTTATATGAGAAGGTATTTTCATTGATACACTACAAATTACGATATATTATAAGGTATTTTCAATGACACACTGCATATTACGTTATATTATAAGGTATTTTCAATGATACACTGCATATTACGTTATATTATAAGGTAATTTCAATGATACACTGCATATTACGTTATATTATAAGGTATTTTCAATGATGCACTGCATATTACGTTATACTATAAGGTATTTTCAATGATACACTGCATATTAAGTTATATTATAAGGTATTTTCAATGATAAACTACTATATATTATAAGGTATTTTCAATGATACACTGCATATTACGTTATATTATAAGGTATTTTTAAAGATACACTACAAATAACGATATATTATAAGGTATTTTCAATGATGCACTGCATATTACGTTATATGAGAAGGTATTTTCATTGATACACTACAAATTACGATATATTATAAGGTATTTTCAATGATACACTGTATATTACGTTATATTATAAGGTATTTTCAATGATACACTGCATATTACGTTATATTATAAGGTATTTTCAATGATGCACTGCATATTACGTTATACTATAAGGTATTTTCAATGATACACTGCATATTAAGTTATATTATAAGGTATTTTCAATGATAAACTACTATATATTATAAGGTATTTTCAATGATACACTGCATATTACGTTATATTATAAGGTATTTTTAAAGATACACTACAAATAACGATATATTATAAGGTATTTTCAATGATACACTGCATATTACGTTATATGAGAAGGTATTTTCATTGATACACTACAAATTACGATATATTATAAGGTATTTTCAATGATACACTGCATATTACGTTATATTATAAGGTATTTTCAATGATACACTGCATATTACGTTATATTATAAGGTAATTTCAATGATACACTGCATATTACGTTATATTATGAGGTATTTTCAATGATGCACTGCATATTACGTTATACTATAAGGTATTTTCAATGATACACTGCATATTAAGTTATATTATAAGGTATTTTCAATGATAAACTACTATATATTATAAGGTATTTTCAATGATACATTGCATATTACGTTATATGGGAAGGTATTTTCAATGATACACTGCATATTACGTTATATTATTAGGTATTTTCAATGATACACTACAAATAACGATATATTATAAGGTATTTTCAATGATACACTGCATATTACCTTATATTATACGGTATTTTCAATGATACACTGCATATTACGTTATATTATAAGGTATTTTCATTGATAGACTAGAATTACCATATATTCTAAGGTATTTTCAATGATACACTGCATATTACGTTATATCATAAGGTATTTTCAATGATACACTGCATATTAAGTTATATTATAAGGTATTTTCAAAGATACACTACAAATTACGATATATTATAAGGTATTTTCAATGATACACTGCATATTACGTTATATTATAAGGTATTTCCAATGATACACTGCATATTACCTTATATTATAAGGTATTTTCAATGATACACTGCATATTACGTTATATTATAAGGTATTTTCATTGATAGACTAGAATTACCATATATTCTAAGGTATTTTCAATGATACACTGCATATTACGTTATATTATAAGGTATTTTCAATGATACACTGCATATTAAGTTATATTATAAGGTATTTTCAAAGATACACTACAAATTACGATATATTATAAGGTATTTTCAATGATACACTGCATATTACGTTTTATTATAAGGTATTTTCAATGATACACTGCATATTACGTTATATTATAAGGTATTTCCAATGATACACTGCATATTACGTTATATTATAAGGTATTTTCAATGATACACTGCATATTACGTTATATGGGAAGGTATTTTCAATGATACACTGCATATTACGTTATATTATAAGGTATTTTCAATGATACACTGCATATTACGTTATATTATAAGGTATTTTCAATGATACACTGCATATTACGTTATATTATTAGGTATTTTCAATGATACACTACAAATAACGATATATTATAAGGTATTTTCAATGATACACTACAAATAACGATATATTATAAGGTATTTTCAATGATACACTGCATATTACGTTATATGAGAAGGTATTTTCATTGATACACTACAAATTACGATATATTATAAGGTATTTTCAATGATACACTGTATATTACGTTATATTATAAGGTATTTTCAATGATACACTGCATATTACGTTATATTATAAGGTATTTTCAATGATGCACTGCATATTACGTTATACTATAAGGTATTTTCAATGATACACTGCATATTAAGTTATATTATAAGGTATTTTCAATGATAAACTACTATATATTATAAGGTATTTTCAATGATACACTGCATATTACGTTATATTATAAGGTATTTTTAAAGATACACTACAAATAACGATATATTATAAGGTATTTTCAATGATACACTGCATATTACGTTATATGAGAAGGTATTTTCATTGATACACTACAAATTACGATATATTATAAGGTATTTTCAATGATACACTGCATATTACGTTATATTATAAGGTATTTTCAATGATACACTGCATATTACGTTATATTATAAGGTAATTTCAATGATACACTGCATATTACGTTATATTATAAGGTATTTTCAATGATGCACTGCATATTACGTTATACTATAAGGTATTTTCAATGATACACTGCATATTAAGTTATATTATAAGGTATTTTCAATGATAAACTACTATATATTATAAGGTATTTTCAATGATACATTGCATATTACGTTATATGGGAAGGTATTTTCAATGATACACTGCATATTACGTTATATTATTAGGTATTTTCAATGATACACTACAAATAACGATATATTATAAGGTATTTTCAATGATACACTGCATATTACGTTATATTATACGGTATTTTCAATGATACACTGCATATTACGTTATATTATAAGGTATTTTCATTGATAGACTAGAATTACCATATATTCTAAGGTATTTTCAATGATACACTGCATATTACGTTATATCATAAGGTATTTTCAATGATACACTGCATATTAAGTTATATTATAAGGTATTTTCAAAGATACACTACAAATTACGATATATTATAAGGTATTTTCAATGATACACTGCATATTACGTTTTATTATAAGGTATTTTCAATGATACACTGCATATTACGTTATATTATAAGGTATTTCCAATGATACACTGCATATTACGTTATATTATAAGGTATTTTCAATGATACATTGCATATTACGTTATATGGGAAGGTATTTTCAATGATACACTGCATATTACGTTATATTATAAGGTATTTTCAATGATACACTGCATATTACGTTATATTATAAGGTATTTTCAATGATACACTGCATATTACGTTATATTATTAGGTATTTTCAATGATACACTACAAATAACGATATATTATAAGGTATTTTCAATGATACACTGCATATTACGTTATATGAGAAGGTATTTTCATTGATACACTACAAATTACGATATATTATAAGGTATTTTCAATGATACACTGTATATTACGTTATATTATAAGGTATTTTCAATGATACACTGCATATTACGTTATATTATAAGGTAATTTCAATGATACACTGCATATTACGTTATATTATAAGGTATTTTCAATGATGCACTACATATTACGTTATATTATAAGGTATTTTCAATGATACACTGCATATTACGTTATATTATAAGGTATTTTCAAAGATACACTACAAATAACGATATATTATAAGGTATTTTCAATGATACACTGCATATTAAGTTATATTATAAGGTATTTTCAATGATAAACTACTATATATTATAAGGTATTTTCAATGATACACTGCATATTACGTTATATTATAAGGTATTTTCAATGATACACTACAAATAACGATATATTATAAGGTATTTTCAATGATGCACTGCATATTACGTTATACTATAAGGTATTTTCAATGATACACTACAAATTACGATATATTATAAGGTATTTTCAATGATACACTACTATATATTATAAGGTATTTTCAATGATACACTGCATATTACGTTATATTATAAGGTATTTTCAATGATACACTGCATATTACGTTACTTTATAAGGTATTTTCAATGATACACTGCATATTACGTTATATTATAAGGTATTTTCAATGATACACTGCATATTACGTTATATTATTAGGTATTTTCAATGATACACTACAAATAACGATATATTATAAGGTATTTTCAATGATACACTGCATATTACGTTATATGAGAAGGTATTTTCATTGATACACTACAAATTACGATATATTATAAGGTATTTTCAATGATACACTGTATATTACGTTATATTATAAGGTATTTTCAATGATACACTGCATATTACGTTATATTATAAGGTATTTTCAATGATGCACTGCATATTACGTTATACTATAAGGTATTTTCAATGATACACTGCATATTAAGTTATATTATAAGGTATTTTCAATGATAAGCTACTATATATTATAAGGTATTTTCAATGATACACTGCATATTACGTTATATTATAAGGTATTTTTAAAGATACACTACAAATAACGATATATTATAAGGTATTTTCAATGATACACTGCATATTACGTTATATGAGAAGGTATTTTCATTGATACACTACAAATTACGATATATTATAAGGTATTTTCAATGATACACTGCATATTACGTTATATTATAAGGTATTTTCAATGATATACTGCATATTACGTTCTATTATAAGGTAATTTCAATGATACACTGCATATTACGTTATATTATAAGGTATTTTCAATGATGCACTGCATATTACGTTATACTATAAGGTATTTTCAATGATACACTGTATATTATGTTATATTATAAGGTATTTTCAATGATAAACTACTATATATTATAAGGTATTTTCAATGATACACTGCATATTACGTTATATTATAAGGTATTTTCAAAGATACACTACAAATAACGATATATTATAAGGTATTTTCAATGATACACTGCATATTAAGTTATATTATAAGGTATTTTCAATGATAAACTACTATATATTATAAGGTATTTTCAATGATACACTGCATATTACGTTATATTATAAGGTATTTTTAAAGATACACTGCATATTACGTTATATTATAAGGTATTTTCAATGATGCACTGCATATTACGTTATATGGGAAGGTATTTTCAATGATACACTGCATATTACGTTATATTATTAGGTATTTTCAATGATACACTGCATATTACGTTATATTATTAGGTATTTTCAATGATACACTACAAATAACGATATATTATAAGGTATTTTCAATGATACACTACAAATAACGATATATTATAAGGTATTTTCAATGATACACTGCATATTACGTTATATGAGAAGGTATTTTCATTGATACACTACAAATTACGATATATTATAAGGTATTTTCAATGATACACTGCATATTACGTTATATTATAAGGTATTTTCAATGATACACTGCATATTACGTTATATTATAAGGTATTTTCAATGATGCACTGCATATTACGTTATACTATAAGGTATTTTCAATGATACACTGCATATTAAGTTATATTATAAGGTATTTTCAATGATAAACTACTATATATTATAAGGTATTTTCAATGATACACTGCATATTACGTTATATTATAAGGTATTTTTAAAGATACACTACAAATAACGATATATTATAAGGTATTTTCAATGATACACTGCATATTACGTTATATGAGAAGGTATTTTCATTGATACACTACAAATTACGATATATTATAAGGTATTTTCAATGATACACTGCATATTACGTTATATTATAAGGTATTTTCAATGATACACTGCATATTACGTTATATTATAAGGTAATTTCAATGATACACTGCATATTACGTTATATTATAAGGTATTTTCAATGATGCACTGCATATTACGTTATACTATAAGGTATTTTCAATGATACACTGCATATTAAGTTATATTATAAGGTATTTTCAATGATAAACTACTATATATTATAAGGTATTTTCAATGATACATTGCATATTACGTTATATGGGAAGGTATTTTCAATGATACACTGCATATTACGTTATATTATTAGGTATTTTCAATGATACACTACAAATAACGATATATTATAAGGTATTTTCAATGATACACTGCATATTACGTTATATTATACGGTATTTTCAATGATACACTGCATATTACGTTATATTATAAGGTATTTTCATTGATAGACTAGAATTACCATATATTCTAAGGTATTTTCAATGATACACTGCATATTACGTTATATCATAAGGTATTTTCAATGATACACTGCATATTAAGTTATATTATAAGGTATTTTCAAAGATACACTACAAATTACGATATATTATAAGGTATTTTCAATGATACACTGCATATTACGTTTTATTATAAGGTATTTTCAATGATACACTGCATATTACGTTATATTATAAGGTATTTCCAATGATACACTGCATATTACGTTATATTATAAGGTATTTTCAATGATACATTGCATATTACGTTATATGGGAAGGTATTTTCAATGATACACTGCATATTACGTTATATTATAAGGTATTTTCAATGATACACTGCATATTACGTTATATTATAAGGTATTTTCAATGATACACTGCATATTACGTTATATTATTAGGTATTTTCAATGATACACTACAAATAACGATATATTATAAGGTATTTTCAATGATACACTGCATATTACGTTATATGAGAAGGTATTTTCATTGATACACTACAAATTACGATATATTATAAGGTATTTTCAATGATACACTGTATATTACGTTATATTATAAGGTATTTTCAATGATACACTGCATATTACCTTATAATATAACGTAATTTCAATGATACACTGCATATTACGTTATATTATAAGGTATTTTCAATGATGCACTGCATATTACGTTATACTATAAGGTATTTTCAATGATACACTGCATATTAAGTTATATTATAAGGTATTTTCAATGATAAACTACTATATATTATAAGGTATTTTCAATGATACACTGCATATTACGTTATATTATAAGGTATTTTTAAAGATACACTACAAATAACGATATATTATAAGGTATTTTCAATGATACACTGCATATTACGTTATATGAGAAGGTATTTTCATTGATACACTACAAATTACGATATATTATAAGGTATTTTCAATGATACACTGCATATTACGTTATATTATAAGGTATTTTCAATGATACACTGCATATTACGTTATATTATAAGGTAATTTCAATGATACACTGCATATTACGTTATATTATAAGGTATTTTCAATGATGCACTGCATATTACGTTATACTATAAGGTATTTTCAATGATACACTGCATATTAAGTTATATTATAAGGTATTTTCAATGATAAACTACTATATATTATAAGGTATTTTCAATGATACATTGCATATTACGTTATATGGGAAGGTATTTTCAATGATACACTGCATATTACGTTATATTATTAGGTATTTTCAATGATACACTACAAATAACGATATATTATAAGGTATTTTCAATGATACACTGCATATTACGTTATATTATACGGTATTTTCAATGATACACTGCATATTACGTTATATTATAAGGTATTTTCATTGATAGACTAGAATTACCATATATTCTAAGGTATTTTCAATGATACACTGCATATTACGTTATATCATAAGGTATTTTCAATGATACACTGCATATTAAGTTATATTATAAGGTATTTTCAATGATACACTACAAATTACGATATATTATAAGGTATTTTCAATGATACACTGCATATTACGTTTTATTATAAGGTATTTTCAATGATACACTGCATATTACGTTATATTATAAGGTATTTCCAATGATACACTGCATATTACGTTATATTATAAGGTATTTTCAATGATACACTGCATATTACGTTATATGGGAAGGTATTTTCAATGATACACTGCATATTACGTTATATTATAAGGTATTTTCAATGATACACTGCATATTACGTTATATTATAAGGTATTTTCAATGATACACTGCATATTACGTTATATTATTAGGTATTTTCAATGATACACTACAAATAACGATATATTATAAGGTATTTTCAATGATACACTGCATATTACGTTATATGAGAAGGTATTTTCATTGATACACTACAAATTACGATATATTATAAGGTATTTTCAATGATACACTGTATATTACGTTATATTATTAGGTATTTTCAATGATACACTGTATATTACGTTATATTATAACGTAATTTCAATGATACACTGCATATTACGTTATATTATAAGGTATTTTCAATGATGCACTGCATATTACGTTATACTATAAGGTATTTTCAATGATACACTGCATATTAAGTTATATTATAAGGTATTTTCAATGATAAACTACTATATATTATAAGGTATTTTCAATGATACACTGCATATTACGTTATATTATAAGGTATTTTCAAAGATACACTACAAATAACGATATATTATAAGGTATTTTCAATGATACACTGCATATTAAGTTATATTATAAGGTATTTTCAATGATAAACTACTATATATTATAAGGTATTTTCAATGATACACTGCATATTACGTTATATTATAAGGTATTTTCAAAGATACACTACAAATAACGATATATTATAAGGTATTTTCAATGATGCACTGCATATTACGTTATACTATAAGGTATTTTCAATGATACACTACAAATTACGATATATTATAAGGTATTTTCAATGATACACTACTATATATTATAAGGTATTTTCAATGATACACTGCATATTACGTTATATTATAAGGTATTTTCAATGATACACTGCATATTACGTTACTTTATAAGGTATTTTCAATGATACACTGCATATTACGTTATATTATAAGGTATTTTCAATGATACACTGCATATTACGTTATATTATTAGGTATTTTCAATGATACACTACAAATAACGATATATTATAAGGTATTTTCAATGATACACTGCATATTACGTTATATGAGAAGGTATTTTCATTGATACACTACAAATTACGATATATTATAAGGTATTTTCAATGATACACTGTATATTACGTTATATTATAAGGTATTTTCAATGATACACTGCATATTACGTTATATTATAAGGTATTTTCAATGATGCACTGCATATTACGTTATACTATAAGGTATTTTCAATGATACACTGCATATTAAGTTATATTATAAGGTATTTTCAATGATAAGCTACTATATATTATAAGGTATTTTCAATGATACACTGCATATTACGTTATATTATAAGGTATTTTTAAAGATACACTACAAATAACGATATATTATAAGGTATTTTCAATGATACACTGCATATTACGTTATATGAGAAGGTATTTTCATTGATACACTACAAATTACGATATATTATAAGGTATTTTCAATGATACACTGCATATTACGTTATATTATAAGGTATTTTCAATGATATACTGCATATTACGTTCTATTATAAGGTAATTTCAATGATACACTGCATATTACGTTATATTATAAGGTATTTTCAATGATGCACTGCATATTACGTTATACTATAAGGTATTTTCAATGATACACTGTATATTATGTTATATTATAAGGTATTTTCAATGATAAACTACTATATATTATAAGGTATTTTCAATGATACACTGCATATTACGTTATATTATAAGGTATTTTCAAAGATACACTACAAATAACGATATATTATAAGGTATTTTCAATGATACACTGCATATTAAGTTATATTATAAGGTATTTTCAATGATAAACTACTATATATTATAAGGTATTTTCAATGATACACTGCATATTACGTTATATTATAAGGTATTTTTAAAGATACACTGCATATTACGTTATATTATAAGGTATTTTCAATGATGCACTGCATATTACGTTATACTATAAGGTATTTTCAATGATACACTGCATATTACGTTATATTATAAGGTATTTTCAATGATACACTGCATATTACGTTATATTATTAGGTATTTTCAATGATACACTAAAAAATTACGATATATTATAAGGTATTTTCAATGATACACTGCATATTACGTTATATGAGAAGGTATTTTCATTGATACACTACAAATTACGATATATTATAAGGTATTTTCAATGATACACTACTATATATTATAAGGTATTTTCAATGATACACTGCATATTACGTTATATTATAAGGTATTTTCAATGATACACTGCATATTACGTTACTTTATAAGGTATTTTCAATGATACACTGCATATTACGTTATATTATAAGGTATTTTCAATGATACACTGCATATTACGTTATATTATTAGGTATTTTCAATGATGCACTAAAAATAACGATATATTATAAGGTATTTTCAATGATACACTGCATATTACGTTATATGAGAAGGTATTTTCATTGATACACTACAAATTACGATATATTATAAGGTATTTTCAATGATACACTGTATATTACGTTATATTATAAGGTATTTTCAATGATACACTGCATATTACGTTATATTATAAGGTATTTTCAATGATGCACTGCATATTACGTTATACTATAAGGTATTTTCAATGATACACTGCATATTAAGTTATATTATAAGGTATTTTCAATGATAAGCTACTATATATTATAAGGTATTTTCAATGATACACTGCATATTACGTTATATTATAAGGTATTTTTAAAGATACACTACAAATAACGATATATTATAAGGTATTTTCAATGATACACTGCATATTACGTTATATGAGAAGGTATTTTCATTGATACACTACAAATTACGATATATTATAAGGTATTTTCAATGATACACTGCATATTACGTTATATTATAAGGTATTTTCAATGATATACTGCATATTACGTTCTATTATAAGGTAATTTCAATGATACACTGCATATTACGTTATATTATAAGGTATTTTCAATGATGCACTGCATATTACGTTATACTATAAGGTATTTTCAATGATACACTGTATATTATGTTATATTATAAGGTATTTTCAATGATAAACTACTATATATTATAAGGTATTTTCAATGATACACTGCATATTACGTTATATTATAAGGTATTTTCAAAGATACACTACAAATAACGATATATTATAAGGTATTTTCAATGATACACTGCATATTAAGTTATATTATAAGGTATTTTCAATGATAAACTACTATATATTATAAGGTATTTTCAATGATACACTGCATATTACGTTATATTATAAGGTATTTTTAATGATACACTGCATATTACGTTATATTATAAGGTATTTTCAATGATGCACTGCATATTACGTTATATGGGAAGGTATTTTCAATGATACACTGCATATTACGTTATATTATTAGGTATTTTCAATGATACACTGCATATTACGTTATACTATAAGGTATTTTCAATGATACACTACAAATAACGATATATTATAAGGTATTTTCAATGATACACTACAAATAACGATATATTATAAGGTATTTTCAATGATACACTGCATATTACGTTATATGAGAAGGTATTTTCATTGATACACTACAAATTACGATATATTATAAGGTATTTTCAATGATACACTGTATATTACGTTATATTATAAGGTATTTTCAATGATACACTGCATATTACGTTATATTATAAGGTATTTTCAATGATGCACTGCATATTACGTTATACTATAAGGTATTTTCAATGATACACTGCATATTAAGTTATATTATAAGGTATTTTCAATGATAAACTACTATATATTATAAGGTATTTTCAATGATACACTGCATATTACGTTATATTATAAGGTATTTTTAAAGATACACTACAAATAACGATATATTATAAGGTATTTTCAATGATACACTGCATATTACGTTATATGAGAAGGTATTTTCATTGATACACTACAAATTACGATATATTATAAGGTATTTTCAATGATACACTGCATATTACGTTATATTATAAGGTATTTTCAATGATACACTGCATATTACGTTATATTATAAGGTATTTTCAATGATACACTGCATATTACGTTATATTATAAGGTATTTTCAATGATGCACTGCATATTACGTTATACTATAAGGTATTTTCAATGATACACTGCATATTAAGTTATATTATAAGGTATTTTCAATGATAAACTACTATATATTATAAGGTATTTTCAATGATACATTGCATATTACGTTATATGGGAAGGTATTTTCAATGATACACTGCATATTACGTTATATTATTAGGTATTTTCAATGATACACTACAAATAACGATATATTATAAGGTATTTTCAATGATACACTGCATATTACGTTATATTATAAGGTAATTTCAATGATACACTGCATATTACGTTATATTATAAGGTATTTTCAATGATGCACTGCATATTACGTTATACTATAAGGTATTTTCAATGATACACTGCATATTAAGTTATATTATAAGGTATTTTCAATGATAAACTACTATATATTATAAGGTATTTTCAATGATACACTGCATATTACGTTATATTATAAGGTATTTTTAAAGATACACTACAAATAACGATATATTATAAGGTATTTTCAATGATACACTGCATATTACGTTATATGAGAAGGTATTTTCATTGATACACTACAAATTACGATATATTATAAGGTATTTTCAATGATACACTGCATATTACGTTATATTATAAGGTATTTTCAATGATACACTGCATATTACGTTATATTATAAGGTAATTTCAATGATACACTGCATATTACGTTATATTATAAGGTATTTTCAATGATGCACTGCATATTACGTTATACTATAAGGTATTTTCAATGATACACTGCATATTAAGTTATATTATAAGGTATTTTCAATGATAAACTACTATATATTATAAGGTATTTTCAATGATACATTGCATATTACGTTATATGGGAAGGTATTTTCAATGATACACTGCATATTACGTTATATTATTAGGTATTTTCAATGATACACTACAAATAACGATATATTATAAGGTATTTTCAATGATACACTGCATATTACCTTATATTATACGGTATTTTCAATGATACACTGCATATTACGTTATATTATAAGGTATTTTCAATGATACACTGCATATTACGTTATATTATAAGGTAATTTCAATGATACACTGCATATTACGTTATATTATAAGGTATTTTCAATGATGCACTGCATATTACGTTATACTATAAGGTATTTTCAATGATACACTGCATATTAAGTTATATTATAAGGTATTTTCAATGATAAACTACTATATATTATAAGGTATTTTCAATGATACATTGCATATTACGTTATATGGGAAGGTATTTTCAATGATACACTGCATATTACGTTATATTATTAGGTATTTTCAATGATACACTACAAATAACGATATATTATAAGGTATTTTCAATGATACACTGCATATTACGTT
This sequence comes from Lasioglossum lativentre, assembly GCA_916610255.1. Lineage (NCBI taxonomy): Eukaryota > Metazoa > Arthropoda > Insecta > Hymenoptera > Halictidae > Lasioglossum > Lasioglossum lativentre. The sequence continues at coordinate 10,544 of CAKAJI010000138.1, read as the reverse complement.
ATATTATACGGTATTTTCAATGATACACTGCATATTACGTTATATTATAAGGTATTTTCATTGATAGACTAGAATTACCATATATTCTAAGGTATTTTCAATGATACACTGCATATTACGTTATATCATAAGGTATTTTCAATGATACACTGCATATTAAGTTATATTATAAGGTATTTTCAATGATACACTACAAATTACGATATATTATAAGGTATTTTCAATGATACACTGCATATTACGTTTTATTATAAGGTATTTTCAATGATACACTGCATATTACGTTATATTATAAGGTATTTCCAATGATACACTGCATATTACGTTATATTATAAGGTATTTTCAATGATACATTGCATATTACGTTATATGGGAAGGTATTTTCAATGATACACTGCATATTACGTTATATTATAAGGTATTTTCAATGATACACTGCATATTACGTTATATTATAAGGTATTTTCAATGATACACTGCATATTACGTTATATTATTAGGTATTTTCAATGATACACTACAAATAACGATATATTATAAGGTATTTTCAATGATACACTGCATATTACGTTATATGAGAAGGTATTTTCATTGATACACTACAAATTACGATATATTATAAGGTATTTTCAATGATACACTGCATATTACGTTATATTATAAGGTATTTTCAATGATATACTGCATATTACGTTCTATTATAAGGTAATTTCAATGATACACTGCATATTACGTTATATTATAAGGTATTTTCAATGATGCACTGCATATTACGTTATACTATAAGGTATTTTCAATGATACACTGTATATTATGTTATATTATAAGGTATTTTCAATGATAAACTACTATATATTATAAGGTATTTTCAATGATACACTGCATATTACGTTATATTATAAGGTATTTTCAAAGATACACTACAAATAACGATATATTATAAGGTATTTTCAATGATACACTGCATATTAAGTTATATTATAAGGTATTTTCAATGATAAACTACTATATTATAAGGTATTTTCAATGATACACTGCATATTACGTTATATTATAAGGTATTTTCAATGATACACTGCATATTACGTTATATTATAAGGTATTTTCAATGATGCACTGCATATTACGTTATATGGGAAGGTATTTTCAATGATACACTGCATATTACGTTATATTATTAGGTATTTTCAATGATACACTGCATATTACGTTATATTATAAGGTATTTTCAATGATACACTACAAATAACGATATATTATAAGGTATTTTCAATGATACACTACAAATAACGATATATTATAAGGTATTTTCAATGATACACTGCATATTACGTTATATGAGAAGGTATTTTCATTGATACACTACAAATTACGATATATTATAAGGTATTTTCAATGATACACTGTATATTACGTTATATTATAAGGTATTTTCAATGATACACTGCATATTACGTTATATTATAAGGTATTTTCAATGATACACTGCATATTACGTTATACTATAAGGTATTTTCAATGATACACTGCATATTAAGTTATATTATAAGGTATTTTCAATGATAAACTACTATATATTATAAGGTATTTTCAATGATACACTGCATATTACGTTATATTATAAGGTATTTTTAAAGATACACTACAAATAACGATATATTATAAGGTATTTTCAATGATACACTGCATATTACGTTATATGAGAAGGTATTTTCATTGATACACTACAAATTACGATATATTATAAGGTATTTTCAATGATACACTGCATATTACGTTATATTATAAGGTATTTTCAATGATACACTGCATATTACGTTATATTATAAGGTAATTTCAATGATACACTGCATATTACGTTATATTATAAGGTATTTTCAATGATGCACTGCATATTACGTTATACTATAAGGTATTTTCAATGATACACTGCATATTAAGTTATATTATAAGGTATTTTCAATGATAAACTACTATATATTATAAGGTATTTTCAATGATACATTGCATATTACGTTATATGGGAAGGTATTTTCAATGATACACTGCATATTACGTTATATGAGAAGGTATTTTCAATGATACACTACAAATAACGATATATTATAAGGTATTTTCAATGATACACTGCATATTACCTTATATTATACGGTATTTTCAATGATACACTGCATATTACGTTATATTATAAGGTATTTTCATTGATAGACTAGAATTACCATATATTCTAAGGTATTTTCAATGATACACTGCATATTACGTTATATCATAAGGTATTTTCAATGATACACTGCATATTAAGTTATATTATAAGGTATTTTCAAAGATACACTACAAATTACGATATATTATAAGGTATTTTCAATGATACACTGCATATTACGTTTTATTATAAGGTATTTTCAATGATACACTGCATATTACGTTATATTATAAGGTATTTCCAATGATACACTGCATATTACGTTATATTATAAGGTATTTTCAATGATACATTGCATATTACGTTTTATGGGAAGGTATTTTCAATGATACACTGCATATTACGTTATATTATAAGGTATTTTCAATGATACACTGCATATTACGTTATATTATAAGGTATTTTCAATGATACACTGCATATTACGTTATATTATTAGGTATTTTCAATGATACACTACAAATAACGATATATTATAAGGTATTTTCAATGATACACTGCATATTACGTTATATGAGAAGGTATTTTCATTGATACACTACAAATTACGATATATTATAAGGTATTTTCAATGATACACTGTATATTACGTTATATTATAAGGTATTTTCAATGATACACTGCATATTACGTTATATTATAAGGTAATTTCAATGATACACTGCATATTACGTTATATTATAAGGTATTTTCAATGATGCACTGCATATTACGTTATACTATAAGGTATTTTCAATGATACACTGCATATTAAGTTATATTATAAGGTATTTTCAATGATATACTACTATATATTATAAGGTATTTTCAATGATACACTGCATATTACGTTATATTATAAGGTATTTTTAAAGATACACTACAAATAACGATATATTATAAGGTATTTTCAATGATACACTGCATATTACGTTATATGAGAAGGTATTTTCATTGATACACTACAAATTACGATATATTATAAGGTATTTTCAATGATACACTGCATATTACGTTATATTATAAGGTATTTTCAATGATACACTGCATATTACGTTATATTATAAGGTAATTTCAATGATACACTGCATATTACGTTATATTATAAGGTATTTTCAATGATACACTGCATATTACGTTATACTATAAGGTATTTTCAATGATACACTGCATATTAAGTTATATTATAAGGTATTTTCAATGATAAACTACTATATATTATAAGGTATTTTCAATGATACATTGCATATTACGTTATATGGGAAGGTATTTTCAATGATACACTGCATATTACGTTATATTATAAGGTATTTTCAATGATACACTACAAATAACGATATATTATAAGGTATTTTCAATGATACACTGCATATTACCTTATATTATACGGTATTTTCAATGATACACTGCATATTACGTTATATTATAAGGTATTTTCATTGATAGACTAGAATTACCATATATTCTAAGGTATTTTCAATGATACACTGCATATTACGTTATATCATAAGGTATTTTCAATGATACACTGCATATTAAGTTATATTATAAGGTATTTTCAAAGATACACTACAAATTACGATATATTATAAGGTATTTTCAATGATACACTGCATATTACGTTTTATTATAAGGTATTTTCAATGATACACTGCATATTACGTTATATTATAAGGTATTTCCAATGATACACTGCATATTACGTTATATTATAAGGTATTTTCAATGATACACTGCATATTACGTTATATGGGAAGGTATTTTCAATGATACACTGCATATTACGTTATATTATAAGGTATTTTCAATGATACACTGCATATTACGTTATATTATAAGGTATTTTCAATGATACACTGCATATTACGTTATATTATTAGGTATTTTCAATGATACACTACAAATAACGATATATTATAAGGTATTTTCAATGATACACTGCATATTACGTTATATGAGAAGGTATTTTCATTGATACACTACAAATTACGATATATTATAAGGTATTTTCAATGATACACTGTATATTACGTTATATTATAAGGTATTTTCAATGATACACTGCATATTACGTTATATTATAAGGTAATTTCAATGATACACTGCATATTACGTTATATTATAAGGTATTTTCAATGATGCACTGCATATTACGTTATACTATAAGGTATTTTCAATGATACACTGCATATTAAGTTATATTATAAGGTATTTTCAATGATAAACTACTATATATTATAAGGTATTTTCAATGATACACTGCATATTACGTTATATTATAAGGTATTTTCAAAGATACACTACAAATAACGATATATTATAAGGTATTTTCAATGATAGACAAGAAAAGAATATTAAGTTATATTATAAGGTATTTTCAATGATAAACTACTATATATTATAAGGTATTTTCAATGATACACTGCATATTACGTTATATTATAAGGTATTTTCAAAGATACAATACAAATAACGATATATTATAAGGTATTTTCAATGATGCACTGCATATTACGTTATACTATAAGGTATTTTCAATGATACACTACAAATTACGATATATTATAAGGTATTTTCAATGATACACTACTATATATTATAAGGTATTTTCAATGATACACTGCATATTACGTTATATTATAAGGTATTTTCAATGATACACTGCATATTACGTTACTTTATAAGGTATTTTCAATGATACACTGCATATTACGTTATATTATAAGGTATTTTCAATGATACACTGCATATTACGTTATATTATTAGGTATTTTCAATGATACACTACAAATAACGATATATTATAAGGTATTTTCAATGATACACTGCATATTACGTTATATGAGAAGGTATTTTCATTGATACACTACAAATTACGATATATTATAAGGTATTTTCAATGATACACTGTATATTACGTTATATTATAAGGTATTTTCAATGATACACTGCATATTACGTTATATTATAAGGTATTTTCAATGATGCACTGCATATTACGTTATACTATAAGGTATTTTCAATGATACACTGCATATTAAGTTATATTATAAGGTATTTTCAATGATAAGCTACTATATATTATAAGGTATTTTCAATGATACACTGCATATTACGTTATATTATAAGGTATTTTTAAAGATACACTACAAATAACGATATATTATAAGGTATTTTCAATGATACACTGCATATTACGTTATATGAGAAGGTATTTTCATTGATACACTACAAATTACGATATATTATAAGGTATTTTCAATGATACACTGCATATTACGTTATATTATAAGGTATTTTCAATGATATACTGCATATTACGTTCTATTATAAGGTAATTTCAATGATACACTGCATATTACGTTATATTATAAGGTATTTTCAATGATGCACTGCATATTACGTTATACTATAAGGTATTTTCAATGATACACTGTATATTATGTTATATTATAAGGTATTTTCAATGATAAACTACTATATATTATAAGGTATTTTCAATGATACACTGCATATTACGTTATATTATAAGGTATTTTCAAAGATACACTACAAATAACGATATATTATAAGGTATTTTCAATGATACACTGCATATTAAGTTATATTATAAGGTATTTTCAATGATAAACTACTATATATTATAAGGTATTTTCAATGATACACTGCATATTACGTTATATTATAAGGTATTTTTAAAGATACACTGCATATTACGTTATATTATAAGGTATTTTCAATGATGCACTGCATATTACGTTATACTATAAGGTATTTTCAATGATACACTGCATATTACGTTATATTATAAGGTATTTTCAATGATACACTGCATATTACGTTATATTATTAGGTATTTTCAATGATACACTAAAAAATTACGATATATTATAAGGTATTTTCAATGATACACTGCATATTACGTTATATGAGAAGGTATTTTCATTGATACACTACAAATTACGATATATTATAAGGTATTTTCAATGATACACTACTATATATTATAAGGTATTTTCAATGATACACTGCATATTACGTTATATTATAAGGTATTTTCAATGATACACTGCATATTACGTTACTTTATAAGGTATTTTCAATGATACACTGCATATTACGTTATATTATAAGGTATTTTCAATGATACACTGCATATTACGTTATATTATTAGGTATTTTCAATGATACACTACAAATAACGATATATTATAAGGTATTTTCAATGATACACTGCATATTACGTTATATGAGAAGGTATTTTCATTGATACACTACAAATTACGATATATTATAAGGTATTTTCAATGATACACTGTATATTACGTTATATTATAAGGTATTTTCAATGATACACTGCATATTACGTTATATTATAAGGTATTTTCAATGATGCACTGCATATTACGTTATACTATAAGGTATTTTCAATGATACACTGCATATTAAGTTATATTATAAGGTATTTTCAATGATAAGCTACTATATATTATAAGGTATTTTCAATGATACACTGCATATTACGTTATATTATAAGGTATTTTTAAAGATACACTACAAATAACGATATATTATAAGGTATTTTCAATGATACACTGCATATTACGTTATATGAGAAGGTATTTTCATTGATACACTACAAATTACGATATATTATAAGGTATTTTCAATGATACACTGTATATTACGTTATATTATAAGGTATTTTCAATGATACACTGCATATTACGTTATATTATAAGGTATTTTCAATGATGCACTGCATATTACGTTATACTATAAGGTATTTTCAATGATACACTGTATATTATGTTATATTATAAGGTATTTTCAATGATAAACTACTATATATTATAAGGTATTTTCAATGATACACTGCATATTACGTTATATTATAAGGTATTTTCAAAGATACACTACAAATAACGATATATTATAAGGTATTTTCAATGATACACTGCATATTAAGTTATATTATAAGGTATTTTCAATGATAAACTACTATATATTATAAGGTATTTTCAATGATACACTGCATATTACGTTATATTATAAGGTATTTTTAAAGATACACTGCATATTACGTTATATTATAAGGTATTTTCAATGATGCACTGCATATTACGTTATACTATAAGGTATTTTCAATGATACACTGCATATTACGTTATATTATAAGGTATTTTCAATGATGCACTGCATATTACGTTATACTATAAGGTATTTTCAATGATACACTGCATATTACGTTATATTATAAGGTATTTTCAATGATACACTGCATATTAAGTTATATTATAAGGTATTTTCAATGATAAACTACTATATATTATAAGGTATTTTCAATGATACACTGCATATTACGTTATATTATAAGGTATTTTCAAAGATACACTACAAATAACGATATATTATAAGGTATTTTCAATGATAAACTACTATATATTATAAGGTATTTTCAATGATACACTGCATATTACGTTATATTATAAGGTATTTTTAAAGATACACTACAAATAACGATATATTATAAGATATTTTCAATGATGCACTGCATATTACGTTATATGAGAAGGTATTTTCATTGATACACTACAAATTACGATATATTATAAGGTATTTTCAATGATACACTGCATATTACGTTATATTATAAGGTATTTTCAATGATACACTGCATATTCCGTTATATTATAAGGTATTTTCAATGATACACTGCATATTAAGTTATATTATAAGGTATTTTCAATGATAAACTACTATATATTATAAGGTATTTTCAATGATACACTGCATATTACGTTATATTATAAGGTATTTTTAAAGATACACTACAAATAACGATATATTATAAGGTATTTTCAATGATACACTGCATATTACGTTATATGAGAAGGTATTTTCATTGATACACTACAAATTACGATATATTATAAGGTATTTTCAATGATACACTGCATATTACGTTATATTATAAGGTATTTTCAATGATACACTGCATATTAAGTTATATTATAAGGTATTTTCAATGATAAACTACTATATATTATAAGGTATTTTCAATGATACACTGCATATTACGTTATATTATAAGGTATTTTCAATGATAAACTACTATATATTATAAGGTATTTTCAATGATACATTGCATATTACGTTATATTATAAGGTATTTTCAATGATACACTGCATATTACGTTATATTATAAGGTAATTTCAATGATACACTGCATATTACGTTATATTATAAGTTATTTTAAATGATACACTGCATATTACGTTATATTATAAGGTATTTTCAATGATACACTGCATATTACGTTATATTATAAGGTATTTTCAATGATACACTACTATATATTATAAGGTATTTTCAATGATACACTGCATATTACGTTATATTATAAGGTATTTTCAATGATGCACTGCATATTACGTTATATTATAAGGTATTTTCATTGATAGACAAGAATTACCATATATTGTAAGGTATTTTCAATGATACACTGCATATTACGTTATATTATAAGGTATTTTCAATGATACACTGCATATTAAGTTATATTATAAGGTATTTTCAATGATACACTGCATATTACGTTTTATTATAAGGTATTTTCAATGATACACTGCATATTACGTTATATTATAAGGTATTTCCAATGATACACTGCATATTACGTTATATTATAAGGTATTTTCAATGATACATTGCATATTACGTTATATGGGAAGGTATTTTCAATGATACACTGCATATTACGTTATATTATAAGGTATTTTCAATGATACACTGCATATTACGTTATATTATAAGGTATTTTCAATGATACACTGCATATTACGTTATATTATTAGGTATTTTCAATGATACACTACAAATAACGATATATTATAAGGTATTTTCAATGATACACTGCATATTACGTTATATGAGAAGGTATTTTCATTGATACACTACAAATTACGATATATTATAAGGTATTTTCAATGATACACTGTATATTACGTTATATTATAAGGTATTTTCAATGATACACTGCATATTACGTTATATTATAAGGTAATTTCAATGATACACTGCATATTACGTTATATTATAAGGTATTTTCAATGATGCACTGCATATTACGTTATACTATAAGGTATTTTCAATGATACACTGCATATTAAGTTATATTATAAGGTATTTTCAATGATAAACTACTATATATTATAAGGTATTTTCAATGATACACTGCATATTACGTTATATTATAAGGTATTTTCAAAGATACACTACAAATAACGATATATTATAAGGTATTTTCAATGATACACTGCATATTAAGTTATATTATAAGGTATTTTCAATGATAAACTACTATATATTATAAGGTATTTTCAATGATACACTGCATATTACGTTATATTATAAGGTATTTTTAAAGATACACTACAAATAACGATATATTATAAGGTATTTTCAATGATGCACTGCATATTACGTTATACTATAAGGTATTTTCAATGATACACTACAAATTACGATATATTATAAGGTATTTTCAATGATACACTACTATATATTATAAGGTATTTTCAATGATACACTGCATATTACGTTATATTATAAGGTATTTTCAATGATACACTGCATATTACGTTACTTTATAAGGTATTTTCAATGATACACTGCATATTACGTTATATTATAAGGTATTTTCAATGATACACTGCATATTACGTTATATTATTAGGTATTTTCAATGATACACTACAAATAACGATATATTATAAGGTATTTTCAATGATACACTGCATATTACGTTATATGAGAAGGTATTTTCATTGATACACTACAAATTACGATATATTATAAGGTATTTTCAATGATACACTGTATATTACGTTATATTATAAGGTATTTTCAATGATACACTGCATATTACGTTATATTATAAGGTATTTTCAATGATGCACTGCATATTACGTTATACTATAAGGTATTTTCAATGATACACTGCATATTAAGTTATATTATAAGGTATTTTCAATGATAAGCTACTATATATTATAAGGTATTTTCAATGATACACTGCATATTACGTTATATTATAAGGTATTTTTAAAGATACACTACAAATAACGATATATTATAAGGTATTTTCAATGATACACTGCATATTACGTTATATGAGAAGGTATTTTCATTGATACACTACAAATTACGATATATTATAAGGTATTTTCAATGATACACTGCATATTACGTTATATTATAAGGTATTTTCAATGATATACTGCATATTACGTTCTATTATAAGGTATTTTCAATGATACACTGCATATTACGTTATATTATAAGGTATTTTCAATGAT
>CAKAJI010000137.1:0-21799 GCA_916610255.1 Lasioglossum lativentre | reverse complement strand
CCGCACATTTGCGGTTAGGTCCGCACATTTGCGGTTAGGTCCGCACATTTGCGGTGAGGTCCGCACATTTGCGGTTAGGTCTGCATATATGCGGTTATTTCGGCAGATTTGCGGTTAGGTCCGCACATTTGCGATTAGGTCCACACATTTGCTGTTAGGTCCGCACATTTGCGGTTAGGTCCGCACATTTGCGGTTAGGTCCGCACATTTGCGGTTAGGTCCGCACATTTTCGGGTAGGTCCGCACATTTGCGGTTAGGTCCGCACATTTGCGGTTAGGTCCACACATTTGCGGTTAGGTCCGCACATTTGCGGTTAGGTCCGCACATTTGCGGTTAGGTCCACACATTCGCGGTGAGGTCCGCACATTTGCGGTTAGGTCTGCATATATGCGGTTATTTCGGCAGATTTGCGGTTAGGTTCGCACATTTGCGATTAGGTCCACACATTTGCTGTTAGGTCCGCACATTTGCGGTTAGGTCCGCACATTTGCGGTTAGGTCGACACATTTGCGGTTAGGTCCGCACATTTGCGGTTAGGTCGACACATTTGCGGTTAGGTCCGCACATTTGCGGTTAGGTCCGCACATTTGCGGTTAGGACCGCACATTTGCGGTTAGGTCCGCACATTTGCGGTTAGGTCCACACATTTGCGGTGAGGTCCGCACATTTGCGGTTAGGTCTGCATATATGCTGTTATTTCGGCAGATTTGCGGTTAGGTCCGCACATTTGCGATTAGGTCCACACATTTGCTGTTAGGTCCGCACATTTGCGGTTAGGTCCGCACATTTGCGGTTAGGTCCGCACATTTGCGGTTAGGTCCGCACATTTTCGGGTAGGTCCGCACATTTGCGGTTAGGTCCGCACATTTGCGGTTAGGTCCACACATTTGCGGTTAGGTCCGCACATTTGCGGTGAGGTCCGCACATTTGCGGTTAGGTCTGCATATATGCGGTTATTTCGGCAGATTTGCGGTTAGGTCCGCACATTTGCGGTTAGGTCCACACATTTGCGGTTAGGTCCGCACATTTGCGGTTAGGTCCGCACATTTGCGGTTAGGTCCACACATTTGCGGTGAGGTCAGCACATTTGCGGATAGGTCCGCACATTTGCGGTTAGGTCCGCATATTTGCGGATAGGTCCGCACATTTTCGGGTAGGTCCGCACATTTGCGGTTAGGTCCACACATTTGCGGTGAGGTCCGCACATTTTCGGGTAGGTCCGCACATTTGCGGTTAGGTCCGCATATTTGCGGATAGGTCCGCACATTTTCGGGTAGGTCCGCACGTTTGCGGTTAGGTCCGCACATATGCGGTTAGGTCCGCACATTTGCGGTTAGGTCCGCACATTTGCAGTTAGTTCCGCACATTTGCGGTGAGGTCCGCACATTTGCGGTTAGGTCCGCACATTTGCGGTTAGGTCCGCACATTTGCGGTTAGGTCCGCACATTTGCGGTTAGGTCCGCACATTTGCGGTTAGGTCAACACATTCGCGGTGAGGTCCACACATTTGCGGTTAGGTCCGCACATTTGCGGTTAGGTCCGCACATTTTCGGGTAGGTCCGCACATTTGCGGTTAGGTCCGCACATTTGCGGTTAGGTCGACACATTTGCGGTTAGGTCCGCACATTTGCGGTTAGGACCGCACATTTGCGGTTAGGTCCGCACATTTGCGGTTAGGTCCACACATTTGCGGTGAGGTCCGCACATTTACGGTTAGGTCTGCATATATGCGGTTATTTCGGCAGATTTGCGGTTAGGTCCGCACATTTGCGATTAGGTCCACACATTTGCTGTTAGGTCCGCACATTTGCGGTTAGGTCCGCACATTTTCGGGTAGGTCCGCACATTTGCGGTTAGGTCCGCACATTTGCGGTTAGGTCGACACATTTGCGGTTAGGTCCGCACATTTGCGGTTAGGACCGCACATTTGCGGTTAGGTCCGCACATTTGCGGTTAGGTCCACACATTTGCGGTGAGGTCCGCACATTTACGGTTAGGTCTGCATATATGCGGTTATTTCGGCAGATTTGCGGTTAGGTCCGCACATTTGCGATTAGGTCCACACATTTGCTGTTAGGTCCGCACATTTGCGGTTAGGTCCGCACATTTTCGGGTAGGTCCGCACATTTGCGGTTAGGTCCGCACATTTGCGGTTAGGTCCACACATTTGCGGTTAGGTCCGCACATTTGCGGTTAGGTCCGCACATTTGCGGTTAGGTCCGCACATTTTCGGGTAGGTCCGCACATTTGCGGTTAGGTCCGCACATTTGCGGTTAGGTCGACACATTTGCGGTTAGGTCCGCACATTTGCGGTTAGGTCCGCACATTTGCGGTTAGGACCGCACATTTGCGGTTAGGTCCGCACATTTGCGGTTTGGTCCACACATTTGCGGTGAGGTCCGCACATTTGCGGTTAGGTCTGCATATATGCGGTTATTTCGGCAGATTTGCGGTTAGGTCCGCACATTTGCGATTAGGTCCACACATTTGCTGTTAGGTCCGCACATTTGCGGTTAGGTCCGCACATTTGCGGTTAGGTCCGCACATTTGCGGTTAGGTCCGCACATTTTCGGGTAGGTCCGCACATTTGCGGTTAGGTCCGCACATTTGCGGTTAGGTCCACACATTTGCGGTTAGGTCCGCACATTTGCGGTTAGGACCGCACATTTGCGGTTAGATCGGCACATTTGGGGTTAGGTCCGCACATTTGCGGTTAGGTCCGCACATTTGCGGTTAGGACCGCACATTTGCGGTTAGGTCCGCACATTTGCGGTTAGGTCCGCACATTTGCGGTTAGGACCGCACATTTGCGGTTAGGTCCGCACTTTTGCGGTTAGGTCAGCACATTTGCGGATAGGTCCGCATATTTGCGGATAGGTCCGAACATTTTCGGGTAGGTCCGCACATTTGCGGTTAGGTCCGCACATTTGCGGTTAGGTCCACACATTTGCGGTTAGGTCCGCACATTTGCGGTTAGGTCCGCACATTTGCGGTTAGGTCCACACATTTGCGGTTAGGTCCGCACATTTGCGGTTAGGTCCGCACATTTGCGGTTAGGTCCGCACATTTGCGGTTAGGTCCGCACATTTTCGGGTAGGTCCGCATATTTGCGGATAGGTCCGCACATTTGCGGTTAGGTCCGCACATTTGCGGTTAGGTCCGCACATTTGCGGTTAGGTCCGCATATTTGCGGTTATTTCGGCAGATTTGCGGTTAGGTCCGGACATTTGCGATTAGGTCCACACATTTGCTGTTAGGTCCGCACATTTGCTGTTAGGTCCGCACATTTGCGGTTAGGTCCGCACATTTAGGGTTAGGTCTGCATATTTGCGGTGAGGTCCGCAAATTTGCGGTTAGGTCCGCACATTTGCGGTTAGGTCTGCACATTTGCGGATAGGTCTGCACATTTGCGGTTAGATCGGCACATTTGGGGTTAGGTCCGCACATTTGCGGTTAGGTCCGCACATTTGCGGTTAGGTCCGCACATTTGCGGTTAGGACCGCACATTTGCGGTTAGGTCCGCACATTTGCGGTTTGGTCCACACATTTGCGGTGAGGTCCGCACATTTGCGGTTAGGTCTGCATATATGCGGTTATTTCGGCAGATTTGCGGTTAGGTCCGCACATTTGCGATTAGGTCCACACATTTGCTGTTAGGTCCGCACATTTGCGGTTAGGTCCGCACATTTGCGGTTAGGTCCGCACATTTGCGGTTAGGTCCGCACATTTTCGGGTAGGTCCGCACATTTGCGGTTAGGTCCGCACATTTGCGGTTAGGTCCACACATTTGCGGTTAGGTCCGCACATTTGCGGTTAGGACCGCACATTTGCGGTTAGATCGGCACATTTGGGGTTAGGTCCGCACATTTGCGGTTAGGTCCGCACATTTGCGGTTAGGACCGCACATTTGCGGTTAGGTCCGCACATTTGCGGTTAGGTCCGCACATTTGCGGTTAGGACCGCACATTTGCGGTTAGGTCCGCACTTTTGCGGTTAGGTCAGCACATTTGCGGATAGGTCCGCATATTTGCGGATAGGTCCGAACATTTTCGGGTAGGTCCGCACATTTGCGGTTAGGTCCGCACATTTGCGGTTAGGTCCACACATTTGCGGTTAGGTCCGCACATTTGCGGTTAGGTCCGCACATTTGCGGTTAGGTCCACACATTTGCGGTTAGGTCCGCACATTTGCGGTTAGGTCCGCACATTTGCGGTTAGGTCCGCACATTTGCGGTTAGGTCCGCACATTTGCGGTTAGGTCCGCACATTTTCGGGTAGGTCCGCATATTTGCGGATAGGTCCGCACATTTGCGGTTAGGTCCGCACATTTGCGGTTAGGTCCGCACATTTGCGGTTAGGTCCGCATATTTGCGGTTATTTCGGCAGATTTGCGGTTAGGTCCGGACATTTGCGATTAGGTCCACACATTTGCTGTTAGGTCCGCACATTTGCTGTTAGGTCCGCACATTTGCGGTTAGGTCCGCACATTTAGGGTTAGGTCTGCATATTTGCGGTGAGGTCCGCAAATTTGCGGTTAGGTCCGCACATTTGCGGTTAGGTCTGCACATTTGCGGATAGGTCTGCACATTTGCGGTTAGATCGGCACATTTGGGGTTAGGTCCGCACATTTGCGGTTAGGTCCGCACATTTGCGGTTAGGACCGCACATTTGCGGTTAGGTCCGCACATTTGCGGTTAGGTCCGCACATTTGCGGTTAGGACCGCACATTTGCGATTAGGTCCGCACATTTGCGGTTAGGTCAGCACATTTGCGGATAGGTCCGCATATTTGCGGATAGGTCCGAACATTTTCGGGTAGGTCCGCACATTTGCGGTTAGGTCCGCACATTTGCGGTTAGGTCCACACATTTGCGGTGAGGTCCGCACATTTTCGGGTAGGTCCGCACATTTGCGGTTATGTCCACACATTTGCGGTGAGGTCCGCACATTTGCGGTTAGGTCCGCACATTTTCGGGTAGGTCCGCACATTTGCGGTTAGGTCCGCACATTTGCGGATAGGTCCGCACATTTTCGGGTAGGTCCGCACATTTGCGGTTAGGTCCGCACATTTGCGGTTAGGTCCACACATTTGCGGTGAGGTCCGCACATTTTCGGGTAGGTCCGCACATTTGCGGTTAGGTCCGCACATTTGCGGTTAGGTCCACACATTTGCGGTGAGGTCCGCACATTTGCGGTTAGGTCCGCACATTTTCGGGTAGGTCCGCACATTTGCGGTTAGGTCCGCATATTTGCGGATAGGTCCGCACATTTTCGGGTAGGTCCGCACGTTTGCGGTTAGGTCCGCACATATGCGGTTAGGTCCGCACATTTGCGGTTAGGTCCGCACATTTGCAGTTAGTTCCGCACATTTGCGGTGAGGTCCGCACATTTGCGGTTAGGTCCGCACATTTGCGGTTAGGTCCGCACATTTGCGGTTAGGTCCGCACATTTGCGGTTAGGTCCGCACATTTGCGGTTAGGTCAACACATTCGCGGTGAGGTCCACACATTTGCGGTTAGGTCCGCACATTTGCGGTTAGGTCCGCACATTTTCGGGTAGGTCCGCACATTTGCGGTTAGGTCCGCACATTTGCGGTTAGGTCGACACATTTGCGGTTAGGTCCGCACATTTGCGGTTAGGACCGCACATTTGCGGTTAGGTCCGCACATTTGCGGTTAGGTCCACACATTTGCGGTGAGGTCCGCACATTTGCGGTTAGGTCTGCATATATGCGGTTATTTCGGCAGATTTGCGGTTAGGTCCGCACATTTGCGATTAGGTCCACACATTTGCTGTTAGGTCCGCACATTTGCGGATAGGTCCGCACATTTTCGGGTAGGTCCGCACATTTGCGGTTAGGTCCGCACATTTGCGGTTAGGTCCACACATTTGCGGTTAGGTCCGCACATTTGCGGTTAGGTCAACACATTCGCGGTGAGGTCCACACATTTGCGGTTAGGTCCGCACATTTGCGGTTAGGTCCGCACATTTGCGGTTAGGACCGCACATTTGCGGTTAGGTCCGCACATTTGCGGTTAGGTCCACACATTTGCGGTTAGGTCCGCACATTTGCAGTTAGTTCCGCACATTTGCGGTGAGGTCCGCACATTTGCGGTTAGGTCCGCACATTTGCGGTTAGCTCCGCACATTTGCGGTTAGGTCCGCACATTTGCGGTTAGGTCCGCACATTTGCGGTTAGGTCAACACATTCGCGGTGAGGTCCACACATTTGCGGTTAGGTCCGCACATTTGCGGTTAGGTCCGCACATTTTCGGGTAGGTCCGCACATTTGCGGTTAGGTCCGCACATTTGCGGTTAGGTCGACACATTTGCGGTTAGGTCCGCACATTTGCGGTTAGGACCGCACATTTGCGGTTAGGTCCGCACATTTGCGGTTAGGTCCACACATTCGCGGTGAGGTCCGCACATTTGCGGTTAGGTCTGCATATATGCGGTTATTTCGGCAGATTTGCGGTTAGGTTCGCACATTTGCGATTAGGTCCACACATTTGCTGTTAGGTCCGCACATTTGCGGTTAGGTCCGCACATTTGCGGTTAGGTCGACACATTTGCGGTTAGGTCCGCACATTTGCGGTTAGGTCGACACATTTGCGGTTAGGTCCGCACATTTGCGGTTAGGTCCGCACATTTGCGGTTAGGACCGCACATTTGCGGTTAGGTCCGCACATTTGCGGTTAGGTCCACACATTTGCGGTTAGGTCCGCACATTTGCGGTTAGGTCCGCACATTTGCGGTTAGGTCCGCACATTTGCGGTTAGGTCTGCACATTTGCGGTTAGGTCAACACATTCGCGGTGAGGTCCACACATTTGCGGTTAGGTCCGCACATTTGCGGTTAGGTCCGCACATTTTCGGGTAGGTCCGCACATTTGCGGTTAGGTCCGCACATTTGCGGTTAGGTCGACACATTTGCGGTTAGGTCCGCACATTTGCGGTTAGGACCGCACATTTGCGGTTAGGTCCGCACATTTGCGGTTAGGTCCACACATTTGCGGTGAGGTCCGCACATTTGCGGTTAGGTCAGCATATATGCGGTTATTTCGGCAGATTTGCGGTTAGGTCCGCACATTTGCGATTAGGTCCACACATTTGCGGTTAGGTCCACACATTTGCGGTTAGGTCCGCATATTTGCGGATAGGTCCGCACATTTTCGGGTAGGTCCGCACATTTGCGGTTAGGTCCGCACATTTGCGGTTAGGTCCACACATTTGCGGTTAGGTCCGCACATTTGCGGTTAGGTCAACACATTCGCGGTGAGGTCCACACATTTGCGGTTAGGTCCACACATTTGCGGTTAGGTCCGCACATTTGCGGTTAGGTCAACACATTCGCGGTGAGGTCCACACATTTGCGGTTAGGTCCGCACATTTGCGGTTAGGTCCGCACATTTGCGGTTAGGACCGCACATTTGCGGTTAGGTCCGCACATTTGCGGTTAGGTCCACACATTTGCGGTTAGGACCGCACATTTGCAGTTAGTTCCGCACATTTGCGGTGAGGTCCGCACATTTGCGGTTAGGTCCGCACATTTGCGGTTAGGTCCGCACATTTGCGGTTAGGTCCGCACATTTGCGGTTAGGTCCGCACATTTGCGGTTAGGTCAACACATTCGCGGTGAGGTCCACACATTTGCGGTTAGGTCCGCACATTTGCGGTTAGGTCCGCACATTTTCGGGGAGGTCCGCACATTTGCGGTTAGGTCCGCACATTTGCGGTTAGGTCGACACATTTGCGGTTAGGTCCGCACATTTGCGGTTAGGACCGCACATTTGCGGTTAGGTCCGCACATTTGCGGTTAGGTCCACACATTTGCGGTGAGGTCCGCACATTTGCGGTTAGGTCTGCATATATGCGGTTATTTCGGCAGATTTGCGGTTAGGTCCGCACATTTGCGATTAGGTCCACACATTTGCTGTTAGGTCCGCACATTTGCGGTTAGGTCCGCATATTTGCGGATAGGTCCGCACATTTGCGGTTAGGTCCGCACATTTGCGGTTAGGTCCACACATTTGCGGTGAGGTCCGCACATTTGCGGTTAGGTCTGCATATATGCGGTTATTTCGGCAGATTTGCGGTTAGGTCCGCACATTTGCGATTAGGTCCACACATTTGCTGTTAGGTCGGCACATTTGCGGTTAGGTCCGCACATTTGCGGTTAGGTCCGCACATTTGCGGTTAGGTCCGCACATTTTCGGGTAGGTCCGCACATTTGCGGTTAGGTCCGCACATTTGCGGTTAGGTCCACACATTTGCGGTTAGGTCCGCACATTTGCGGTGAGGTCCGCACATTTGCGGTTAGGTCTGCATATATGCGGTTATTTCGGCAGATTTGCGGTTAGGTCCGCACATTTGCGGTTAGGTCCACACATTTGCGGTTAGGTCCGCACATTTGCGGTTAGGTCCGCACATTTGCGATTAGGTCCGCACATTTGCGGTTAGGTCCGCACATTTGCGGTTAGGTCCGCACATTTGCGGTTAGGTCCGCACATTTGCGGTTAGGTCCGCACATTTGCGGTTAGGTCCGCACATTTTCGGGTAGGTCCGCACATTTGCGGTTAGGTCCGCACATTTGCGGTTAGGTCGACACATTTGCGGTTAGGTCCGCACATTTGCGGTTAGGTCCGCACATTTGCGGTTAGGACCGCACATTTGCGGTTAGGTCCGCACATTTGCGGTTTGGTCCTCACATTTGCGGTGAGGTCCGCACATTTGCGGTTAGGTCTGCATATATGCGGTTATTTCGGCAGATTTGCGGTTAGGTCCGCACATTTGCGATTAGGTCCACACATTTGCTGTTAGGTCCGCACATTTGCGGTTAGGTCCGCACATTTGCGGTTAGGTCCGCACATTTGCGGTTAGGTCCGCACATTTTCGGGTAGGTCCGCACATTTGCGGTTAGGTCCGCACATTTGCGGTTAGGTCCACACATTTGCGGTTAGGTCCGCACATTTGCGGTTAGGACCGCACATTTGCGGTTAGGTCCGCACATTTGCGGTTAGGTCCGCATATTTGCGGATAGGTCCGCACATTTTCGGGTAGGTCCGCACATTTGCGGTTAGGTCCGCACATTTGCGGTTAGGTCCACACATTTGCGGTTAGGTCCGCACATTTGCGGTTAGGTCAACACATTCGCGGTGAGGTCCACACATTTGCGGTTAGGTCCGCACATTTGCGGTTAGGTCCGCACATTTGCGGTTAGGTCCACACATTTGCGGTTAGGTCGGCACATTTGCGGTTAGGTCCGCACATTTGCGGTTAGGTCCGCACATTTTCGGGTAGGTCCGCAAATTTGCGGTTAGGTCCGCACATTTGCGGTTAGGTCGACACATTTGCGGTTAGGTCCGCACATTTGCGGTTAGGTCCGCACATTTGCGGTTAGGACCGCACATTTGCGGTTAGGTCCGCACATTTGCGGTTAGGTCCACACATTTGCGGTGAGG
This sequence comes from Lasioglossum lativentre, assembly GCA_916610255.1. Lineage (NCBI taxonomy): Eukaryota > Metazoa > Arthropoda > Insecta > Hymenoptera > Halictidae > Lasioglossum > Lasioglossum lativentre. Next base: position 12,340 of record CAKAJI010000137.1, on the reverse strand, counting down.
TCCGCACATTTGCGGTTAGGTCTGCATATATGCGGTTATTTCGGCATATTTGCGGTTAGGTCCGCACATTTGCTGTTAGGACCGCACATTTGCGGTTAGCTCCGCACATTTGCGGTTAGGTCCGCATATTTGCGGATAGGTCCGCACATTTTCGGGTAGGTCCGCACATTTGCGGTTAGGTCCGCACATTTGCGGTTAGGTCCGCACATTTGCGGTTAGGACCGCACATTTGCGGTTAGGTCCGCACATTTGCGGTTAGGTCCACACATTTGCGGTTAGGTCCGCACATTTGCAGTTAGTTCCGCACATTTGCGGTGAGGTCCGCACATTTGCGGTTAGGTCCGCACATTTGCGGTTAGGTCCGCACATTTGCGGTTAGGTCCGCACATTTGCGGTTAGGTCCGCACATTTGCGGTTAGGTCCGCACATTTGCGGTTAGGTCAACACATTCGCGGATAGGTCCGCACATTTTCGGGTAGGTCCGCACATTTGCGGTTAGGTCCGCACATTTGCGGTTAGGTCCGCACATTTGCGGTTAGGACCGCACATTTGCGGTTAGGTCCACACATTTGCGGTGAGGTCCGCACATTTTCGGGTAGGTCCGCACATTTGCGGTTAGGTCCGCATATTTGCGGATAGGTCCGCACATTTTCGGGTAGGTCCGCACGTTTGCGGTTAGGTCCGCACATATGCGGTTAGGTCCGCACATTTGCGGTTAGGTCCGCACATTTGCAGTTAGTTCCGCACATTTGCGGTGAGGTCCGCACATTTGCGGTTAGGTCCGCACATTTGCGGTTAGGTCCGCACATTTGCGGTTAGGTCCGCACATTTGCGGTTAGGTCCGCACATTTGCGGTTAGGTCAACACATTCGCGGTGAGGTCCACACATTTGCGGTTAGGACCGCACATTTGAGGTTAGGTCCGCACATTTTCGGGTAGGTCCGCACATTTGCGGTTAGGTCCGCACATTTGCGGTTAGGTCGACACATTTGCGGTTAGGTCCGCACATTTGCGGTTAGGACCGCACATTTGCGGTTAGGTCCGCACATTTGCGGTTAGGTCCACACATTTGCGGTGAGGTCCGCACATTTGCGGTTAGGTCAGCATATATGCGGTTATTTCGGCAGATTTGCGGTTAGGTCCGCACATTTGCGATTAGGTCCACACATTTGCTGTTAGGTCCGCACATTTGCGGTTAGGTCCGCATATTTGCGGATAGGTCCGCACATTTTCGGGTAGGTCCGCACATTTGCGGTTAGGTCCGCACATTTGCGGTTAGGTCCACACATTTGCGGTTAGGTCCGCACATTTGCGGTTAGGTCAACACATTCGCGGTGAGGTCCACACATTTGCGGTTAGGTCCGCACATTTGCGGTTAGGTCCGCACATTTTCGGGTAGGTCCACACATTTGCGGTTAGGTCCGCACATTTGCGGTTAGGTCCGCACATTTGCGGTTAGGACCGCACATTTGCGGTTAGGTCCGCACATTTGCGGTTAGGTCCACACATTTGCGGTTAGGTCCGCACATTTGCAGTTAGTTCCGCACATTTGCGGTGAGGTCCGCACATTTGCGGTTAGGTCCGCACATTTGCGGTTAGGTCCGCACATTTGCGGTTAGGTCCGCACATTTGCGGTTAGGTCCGCACATTTGCGGTTAGGTCCACACATTTGCGGTGAGGTCCGCACATTTGCGGTTAGGTCTGCATATATGCGGTTATTTCGGCAGATTTGCGGTTAGGTCCGCACATTTGCGATTAGGTCCACACATTTGCTGTTAGGTCCGCACATTTGCGGTTAGGTCCGCATATTTGCGGATAGGTCCGCACATTTTCGGGTAGGTCCGCACATTTGCGGTTAGGTCCGCACATTTGCGGTTAGGTCCACACATTTGCGGTTAGGTCCGCACATTTGCGGTTAGGTCAACACATTCGCGGTGAGGTCCACACATTTGCGGTTAGGTCCGCACATTTGCGGTTAGGTCCGCACATTTTCGGGTAGGTCCACACATTTGCGGTTAGGTCCGCACATTTGCGGTTAGGTCCGCAAATTTGCGGTTAGGACCGCACATTTGCGGTTAGGTCCGCACATTTGCGGTTAGGTCCACACATTTGCGGTGAGGTCCGCACATTTGCGGTTAGGTCTGCATATATGCGGTTATTTCGGCAGATTTGCGGTTAGGTCCGCACATTTGCGATTAGGTCCACAAATTTGCTGTTAGGTCCGCACATTTGCGGTTAGGTCCGCACATTTGCGGTTAGGTCCGCACATTTGCGGTTAGGTCCGCACATTTTCGGGTAGAACCGCACATTTGCGGTTAGGTCCGCACATTTGCGGTTAGGTCCGCACATTTGCGGTTAGGTCCGCACATTTGCTGTTAGGACCGCACATTTGCGGTTAGCTCCGCACATTTGCGGTTAGGTCCGCATATTTGCGGATAGGTCCGCACATTTTCGGGTAGGTCCGCACATTTGCGGTTAGGTCCGCACATTTGCGGTTAGGTCCACACATTTGCGGTGAGGTCCGCACATTTTCGGGTAGGTCCGCACATTTGCGGTTAGGTCCGCACATTTGCGGTTAGGTCCACACATTTGCGGTGAGGTCCGCAAATTTGCGGTTAGGTCCGCACATTTGCGGTTAGGTCCGCACATTTTCGGGTAGGTCCGCACATTTGCGGTTAGGTCCGCACATTTGCGGTTAGGTCCACACATTTGCGGTTAGGTCCGCACATTTGCGGTTAGGTCCGCACATTTGCGATTAGGTCCGCACATTTGCGGTTAGGTCCACACATTTGCGGTTAGGTCCGCACATTTGCGGTTAGGTCCGCACATTTGCGGTTAGGTCCGCACATTTTCGGGTAGGTCCGCACATTTGCGGTTAGGTCCGCACATTTGCGGTTAGGTCGACACATTTGCGGTTAGGTCCGCACATTTGCGGTTAGGTCCGCACATTTGCGGTTAGGACCGCACATTTGCGGTTAGGTCCGCACATTTGCGGTTTGGTCCACACATTTGCGGTGAGGTCCGCACATTTGCGGTTAGGTCTGCATATATGCGGTTATTTCGGCAGATTTGCGGTTAGGTCCGCACATTTGCGATTAGGTCCACACATTTGCTGTTAGGTCCGCACATTTGCGGTTAGGTCCGCACATTTGCGGTTAGGTCCGCACATTTGCGGTTAGGTCCGCACATTTTCGGGTAGGTCCGCACATTTGCGGTTAGGTCCGCACATTTGCGGTTAGGTCCACACATTTGCGGTTAGGTCCACACATTTGCGGTGAGGTCCGCACATTTTCGGGTAGGTCCGCACATTTGCGGTTAGGTCCGCATATTTGCGGATAGGTCCGCACATTTTCGGGTAGGTCCGCACGTTTGCGGTTAGGTCCGCACATATGCGGTTAGGTCCGCACATTTGCGGTTAGGTCCGCACATTTGCAGTTAGTTCCGCACATTTGCGGTGAGGTCCGCACATTTGCGGTTAGGTCCGCACATTTGCGGTTAGGTCCGCACATTTGCGGTTAGGTCCGCACATTTGCGGTTAGGTCAACACATTCGCGGTGAGGTCCACACATTTGCGGTTAGGTCCGCACATTTGCGGTTAGGTCCGCACATTTTCGGGTAGGTCCGCACATTTGCGGTTAGGTCCGCACATTTGCGGTTAGGTCGACACATTTGCGGTTAGGTCCACACATTTGCGGTGAGGTCCGCACATTTGCGGTTAGGTCAGCATATATGCGGTTATTTCGGCAGATTTGCGGTTAGGTCCGCACATTTGCGATTAGGTCCACACATTTGCTGTTAGGTCCGCACATTTGCGGTTAGGTCCGCATATTTGCTGATAGGTCCGCACATTTTCGGGTAGGTCCGCACATTTGCGGTTAGGTCCGCACATTTGCGGTTAGGTCCACACATTTGCGGTTAGGTCCGCACATTTGCGGTTAGGTCAACACATTCGCGGTGAGGTCCACACATTTGCGGTTAGGTCCGCACATTTGCGGTTAGGTCCGCACATTTTCGGGTAGGTCCACACATTTGCGGTTAGGTCCGCACATTTGCGGTTAGGTCCGCACATTTGCGGTTAGGACCGCACATTTGCGGTTAGGTCCGCACATTTGCGGTTAGGTCCACACATTTGCGGTTAGGTCCGCACATTTGCAGTTAGTTCCGCACATTTGCGGTGAGGTCCGCACATTTGCGGTTAGGTCCGCACATTTGCGGTTAGGTCCGCACATTTGCGGTTAGGTCCGCACATTTGCGGTTAGGTCCGCACATTTGCGGTTAGGTCCACACATTTGCGGTGAGGTCCGCACATTTGCGGTTAGGTCTGCATATATGCGGTTATTTCGGCAGATTTGCGGTTAGGTCCGCACATTTGCGATTAGGTCCACACATTTGCTGTTAGGTCCGCACATTTGCGGTTAGGTCCGCATATTTGCGGATAGGTCCGCACATTTTCGGGTAGGTCCGCACATTTGCGGTTAGGTCCGCACATTTGCGGTTAGGTCCGCATATTTGCGGATAGGTCCGCACATTTTCGGGTAGGTCCGCACATTTGCGGTTAGGTCCGCACATTTGCGGTTAGGTCCGCACATTTGCGGTTAGGACCGCACATTTGCGGTTAGGTCCGCACATTTGCGGTTAGGTCCACACATTTGCGGTTAGGTCCGCACATTTGCAGTTAGTTCCGCACATTTGCGGTGAGGTCCGCACATTTGCGGTTAGGTCCGCACATTTGCGGTTAGGTCCGCACATTTGCGGTTAGGTCGACACATTTGCGGTTAGGTCCGCACATTTGCGGTTAGGACCGCACATTTGCGGTTAGGTCCGCACATTTGCGGTTAGGTCCACACATTTGCGGTGAGGTCCGCACATTTGCGGTTAGGTCAGCATATATGCGGTTATTTCGGCAGATTTGCGGTTAGGTCCGCACATTTGCGATTAGGTCCACACATTTGCTGTTAGGTCCGCACATTTGCGGTTAGGTCCGCATATTTGCGGATAGGTCCGCACATTTTCGGGTAGGTCCGCACATTTGCGGTTAGGTCCGCACATTTGCGGTTAGGTCCACACATTTGCGGTTAGGTCCGCACATTTGCGGTTAGGTCAACACATTCGCGGTGAGGTCCACACATTTGCGGTTAGGTCCGCACATTTGCGGTTAGGTCCGCACATTTTCGGGTAGGTCCACACATTTGCGGTTAGGTCCGCACATTTGCGGTTAGGTCCGCACATTTGCGGTTAGGACCGCACATTTGCGGTTAGGTCCGCACATTTGCGGTTAGGTCCACGCATTTGCGGTTAGGTCCGCACATTTGCAGTTAGTTCCGCACATTTGCGGTGAGGTCCGCACATTTGCGGTTAGGTCCGCACATTTGCGGTTAGGTCCGCACATTTGCGGTTAGGTCCGCACATTTGCGGTTAGGTCCGCACATTTGCGGTTAGGTCCACACATTTGCGGTGAGGTCCGCACATTTGCGGTTAGGTCTGCATATATGCGGTTATTTCGGCAGATTTGCGGTTAGGTCCGCACATTTGCGATTAGGTCCACACATTTGCTGTTAGGTCCGCACATTTGCGGTTAGGTCCGCATATTTGCGGATAGGTCCGCACATTTTCGGGTAGGTCCGCACATTTGCGGTTAGGTCCGCACATTTGCGGTTAGGTCCGCATATTTGCGGATAGGTCCGCACATTTTCGGGTAGGTCCGCACATTTGCGGTTAGGTCCGCACATTTGCGGTTAGGTCCGCACATTTGCGGTTAGGACCGCACATTTGCGGTTAGGTCCGCACATTTGCGGTTAGGTCCACACATTTGCGGTTAGGTCCGCACATTTGCAGTTAGTTCCGCACATTTGCGGTGAGGTCCGCACATTTGCGGTTAGGTCCGCACATTTGCGGTTAGGTCCGCACATTTGCGGTTAGGTCCGCACATTTGCGGTTAGGTCCGCACATTTGCGGTTAGGTCAACACATTCGCGGTGAGGTCCACACATTTGCGGTTAGGTCCGCACATTTGCGGTTAGGTCCGCACATTTTCGGGTAGGTCCGCACATTTGCGGTTAGGTCCGCACATTTGCGGTTAGGTCGACACATTTGCGGTTAGGTCCGCACATTTGCGGTTAGGACGGCACATTTGCGGTTAGGTCCGCACATTTGCGGTTAGGTCCGCACATTTGCGGTTAGGTCGGCACATTTGCGGTTAGGTCCGCACATTTGCGGTTAGGTCCGCACATTTGCGGTTAGGACCGCACATTTGCGGTTAGGTCCGCACATTTGCGGTTAGGTCCGCACATTTGCGGTTAGGTCCGCACATTTTCGGGTAGGTCCGCACATTTGCGGTTAGGTCCACACATTTGCGGTTAGGTCCGCACATTTGCGGTTAGGTCCGCACATTTGCGGTTAGGTCCGCACATTTTCGGGTAGGTCCGCACATTTGCGGTTAGGTCCGCACATTTGCGGTTAGGTCGACACATTTGCGGTTAGGTCCGCACATTTGCGGTTAGGTCCGCACATTTGCGGTTAGGTCCACACATTTGCGGTGAGGTCCGCACATTTGCGGTTAGGTCTGCATATATGCGGTTATTTCGGCAGATTTGCGGTTAGGTCCGCACATTTGCGATTAGGTCCACACATTTGCTGTTAGGTCCGCACATTTGCGGTTAGGTCCGCATATTTGCGGATAGGTCCGCACATTTTCGGGTAGGTCCGCACATTTGCGGTTAGGTCCGCACATTTGCGGTTAGGTCCACACATTTGCGGTTAGGTCCGCACATTTGCGGTTAGGTCAACACATTCGCGGTGAGGTCCACACATTTGCGGTTAGGTCCGCACATTTGCGGTTAGGTCCGCACATTTTCGGGTAGGTCCACACATTTGCGGTTAGGTCCGCACATTTGCGGTTAGGTCCGCAAATTTGCGGTTAGGACCGCACATTTGCGGTTAGGTCCGCACATTTGCGGTTAGGTCCACACATTTGCGGTGAGGTCCGCACATTTGCGGTTAGGTCTGCATATATGCGGTTATTTCGGCAGATTTGCGGTTAGGTCCGCACATTTGCGATTAGGTCCACAAATTTGCTGTTAGGTCCGCACATTTGCGGTTAGGTCCGCACATTTGCGGTTAGGTCCGCACATTGCGGTTAGGTCCGCACATTTTCGGGTAGAACCGCACATTTGCGGTTAGGTCCGCACATTTGCGGTTAGGTCCGCACATTTGCGGTTAGGTCCGCACATTTGCTGTTAGGACCGCACATTTGCGGTTAGCTCCGCACATTTGCGGTTAGGTCCGCATATTTGCGGATAGGTCCGCACATTTTCGGGTAGGTCCGCACATTTGCGGTTAGGTCCGCACATTTGCGGTTAGGTCCACACATTTGCGGTGAGGTCCGCACATTTTCGGGTAGGTCCGCACATTTGCGGTTAGGTCCGCACATTTGCGGTTAGGTCCACACATTTGCGGTGAGGTCCGCAAATTTGCGGTTAGGTCCGCACATTTGCGGTTAGGTCCGCACATTTTCGGGTAGGTCCGCACATTTGCGGTTAGGTCCGCACATTTGCGGTTAGGTCCACACATTTGCGGTTAGGTCCGCACATTTGCGGTTAGGTCCGCACATTTGCGGTTAGGTCCGCACATTTGCGGTTAGATCCACACATTTGCGGTTAGGTCCGCACATTTGCGGTTAGGTCCGCACATTTGCGGTTAGGTCCGCACATTTTCGGGTAGGTCCGCACATTTGCGGTTAGGTCCGCACATTTGCGGTTAGGTCGACACATTTGCGGTTAGGTCCGCACATTTGCGGTTAGGTCCGCACATTTGCGGTTAGGACCGCACATTTGCGGTTAGGTCCGCACATTTGCGGTTTGGTCCACACATTTGCGGTGAGGTCCGCACATTTGCGGTTAGGTCTGCATATATGCGGTTATTTCGGCAGATTTGCGGTTAGGTCCGCACATTTGCGATTAGGTCCACACATTTGCTGTTAGGTCCGCACATTTGCGGTTAGGTCCGCACATTTGCGGTTAGGTCCGCACATTTGCGGTTAGGTCCGCACATTTTCGGGTAGGTCCGCACATTTGCGGTTAGGTCCGCACATTTGCGGTTAGGTCCACACATTTGCGGTTAGGTCCACACATTTGCGGTGAGGTCCGCACATTTTCGGGTAGGTCCGCACATTTGCGGTTAGGTCCGCATATTTGCGGATAGGTCCGCACATTTTTCGGGTAGGTCCGCACGTTTGCGGTTAGGTCCGCACATATGCGGTTAGGTCCGCACATTTGCGGTTAGGTCCGCACATTTGCAGTTAGTTCCGCACATTTGCGGTGAGGTCCGCACATTTGCGGTTAGGTCCGCACATTTGCGGTTAGGTCCGCACATTTGCGGTTAGGTCCGCACATTGCGGTTAGGTCAACACATTCGCGGTGAGGTCCACACATTTGCGGTTAGGTCCGCACATTTGCGGTTAGGTCCGCACATTTTCGGGTAGGTCCGCACATTTGCGGTTAGGTCCGCACATTTGCGGTTAGGTCGACACATTTGCGGTTAGGTCCACACATTTGCGGTGAGGTCCGCACATTTGCGGTTAGGTCAGCATATATGCGGTTATTTCGGCAGATTTGCGGTTAGGTCCGCACATTTGCGATTAGGTCCACACATTTGCTGTTAGGTCCGCACATTTGCGGTTAGGTCCGCATATTTGCTGATAGGTCCGCACATTTTCGGGTAGGTCCGCACATTTGCGGTTAGGTCCGCACATTTGCGGTTAGGTCCACACATTTGCGGTTAGGTCCGCACATTTGCGGTTAGGTCAACACATTCGCGGTGAGGTCCACACATTTGCGGTTAGGTCCGCACATTTGCGGTTAGGTCCGCACATTTTCGGGTAGGTCCACACATTTGCGGTTAGGTCCGCACATTTGCGGTTAGGTCCGCACATTTGCGGTTAGGACCGCACATTTGCGGTTAGGTCCGCACATTTGCGGTTAGGTCCACACATTTGCGGTTAGGTCCGCACATTTGCAGTTAGTTCCGCACATTTGCGGTGAGGTCCGCACATTTGCGGTTAGGTCCGCACATTTGCGGTTAGGTCCGCACATTTGCGGTTAGGTCCGCACATTTGCGGTTAGGTCCGCACATTTGCGGTTAGGTCCACACATTTGCGGTGAGGTCCGCACATTTGCGGTTAGGTCTGCATATATGCGGTTATTTCGGCAGATTTGCGGTTAGGTCCGCACATTTGCGATTAGGTCCACACATTGCTGTTAGGTCCGCACATTTGCGGTTAGGTCCGCATATTTGCGGATAGGTCCGCACATTTTCGGGTAGGTCCGCACATTTGCGGTTAGGTCCGCACATTTGCGGTTAGGTCCGCATATTTGCGGATAGGTCCGCACATTTTCGGGTAGGTCCGCACATTTGCGGTTAGGTCCGCACATTTGCGGTTAGGTCCGCACATTTGCGGTTAGGACCGCACATTTGCGGTTAGGTCCGCACATTTGCGGTTAGGTCCACACATTTGCGGGTTAGGTCCGCACATTTGCAGTTAGTTCCGCACATTTGCGGTGAGGTCCGCACATTTGCGGTTAGGTCCGCACATTTGCGGTTAGGTCCGCACATTTGCGGTTAGGTCGACACATTTGCGGTTAGGTCCGCACATTTGCGGTTAGGACCGCACATTTGCGGTTAGGTCCGCACATTTGCGGTTAGGTCCACACATTTGCGGTGAGGTCCGCACATTTGCGGTTAGGTCAGCATATATGCGGTTATTTCGGCAGATTTGCGGTTAGGTCCGCACATTTGCGATTAGGTCCACACATTTGCTGTTAGGTCCGCACATTTGCGGTTAGGTCCGCATATTTGCGGATAGGTCCGCACATTTTCGGGTAGGTCCCGCACATTTGCGGTTAGGTCCGCACATTTGCGGTTAGGTCCACACATTTGCGGTTAGGTCCGCACATTTGCGGTTAGGTCAACACATTCGCGGTGAGGTCCACACATTTGCGGTTAGGTCCGCACATTTGCGGTTAGGTCCGCACATTTTCGGGTAGGTCCACACATTTTGCGGTTAGGTCCGCACATTTGCGGTTTAGGTCCGCACATTTGCGGTTAGGACCGCACATTTGCGGTTAGGTCCGCACATTTGCGGTTAGGTCCACGCATTTGCGGTTAGGTCCGCACATTTGCAGTTAGTTCCGCACATTTGCGGTGAGGTCCGCACATTTGCGGTTAGGTCCGCACATTTGCGGTTAGGTCCGCACATTTGCGGTTAGGGTCCGCACATTTGCTGTTAGGTCCGCACATTTGCGGTTAGGTCCACACATTTGCGGTGAGGTCCGCACATTTGCGGTTAGGTCTGCATATATGCGGTTATTTCGGCAGATTTGCGGTTAGGTCCGCACATTTGCGATTAGGTCCACACATTTGCTGTTAGGTCCGCACATTTGCGGTTAGGTCCGCATATTTGCGGATAGGTCCGCACATTTTCGGGTAGGTCCGCACATTTGCGGTTAGGTCCGCACATTTGCGGTTAGGTCCGCATATTTGCGGATAGGTCCGCACATTTTCGGGTAGGTCCGCACATTTGCGGTTAGGTCCGCACATTGCGGTTAGGTCCGCACATTTGCGGTTAGGACCGCACATTTGCGGTTAGGTCCGCACATTTGCGGTTAGGTCCACACATTTGCGGTTAGGTCCGCACATTTGCAGTTAGTTCCGCACATTTGCGGTGAGGTCCGCACATTTGCGGTTAGGTCCGCACATTTGCGGTTAGGTCCGCACATTTGCGGTTAGGTCCGCACATTTGCGGTTAGGTCCGCACATTTGCGCGTTAGGTCAACACATTCGCGGTGAGGTCCACACATTTGCGGTTTGGTCCGCACATTTGCGGTTAGGTCCGCACATTTCGGGTAGGTCCGCACATTTGCGGTTAGGTCCGCACATTTGCGGTTAGGTCGACACATTTGCGGTTAGGTCCGCACATTTGCGGTTAGGACGGCACATTTGCGGTTAGGTCCGCACATTTGCGGTTAGGTCCGCACATTTGCGGTTAGGTCGGCACATTTGCGGTTAGGTCCGCACATTTGCGGTTAGGTCCGCACATTTGCGGTTAGGACCGCACATTTGCGGTGAGGTCCGCACATTTGCGGTTAGGTCCGCACATTTGCGGTTAGGTCCGCACATTTTCGGGTAGGTCCGCACATTTGCGGTTAGGTCCACACATTTGCGGTTAGGTCCGCACATTTGCGGTTAGGTCCGCACATTTGCGGTTAGGTCCGCACATTTTCGGGTAGGTCCGCACATTTGCGGTTAGGTCCGCACATTTGCGGTTAGGTCGACACATTTGCGGTTAGGTCCGCACATTTGCGGTTAGGTCCGCACATTTGCGGTTAGGACCGCACATTTGCGGTTAGGTCCGCACATTTGCGGTTTGGTCCACACATTTGCGGTGAGGTCCGCACATTTGCGGTTAGGTCTGCATATATGCGGTTATTTCGGCAGATTTGCGGTTAGGTCCGCACATTTGCGATTAGGTCCACACATTTGCTGTTAGGTCCGCACATTTGCGGTTAGGTCCGCACATTTGCGGTTAGGTCCGCACATTTGCGGTTAGGTCCGCACATTTTCGGGTAGGTCCGCACATTTGCGGTTAGGTCCGCACATTTGCGGTTAGGTCCACACATTTGCGGTTAGGTCCACACATTTGCGGTGAGGTCCGCACATTTTCGGGTAGGTCCGCACATTTGCGGTTAGGTCCGCATATTTGCGGATAGGTCCGCACATTTTCGGGTAGGTCCGCACGTTTGCGGTTAGGTCCGCACATATGCGGTTAGGTCCGCACATTTGCAGTTAGTTCCGCACATTTGCGGTGAGGTCCGCACATTTGCGGTTAGGTCCGCACATTTGCGGTTAGGTCCGCACATTTGCGGTTAGGTCCGCACATTTGCGGTTAGGTCCGCACATTTGCGGTTAGGTCAACACATTCGCGGTGAGGTCCACACATTTGCGGTTAGGTCCGCACATTTGCGGTTAGGTCTATTTGCGGTTATTTCGGCACATTTTCGGGTAGGTCCGCACATTTGCGGTTAGGTCCGCACATTTGCGGTTAGGTCGACACATTTGCGGTTAGGTCCACACATTTGCGGTGAGGTCCGCACATTTGCGGTTAGGTCAGCATATATGCGGTTATTTCGGCAGATTTGCGGTTAGGTCCGCACATTTGCGATTAGGTCCACACATTTGCTGTTAGGTCCGCACATTTGCGGTTAGGTCCGCACATTTGCTGATAGGTCCGCACATTTTCGGGTAGGTCCGCACATTTGCGGTTAGGTCCGCACATTTGCGGTTAGGTC
>CAKAJI010000136.1:0-44566 GCA_916610255.1 Lasioglossum lativentre | reverse complement strand
CTACACATTTGTATAATTCTGCAATACTTCACTCTTCGTTGTCACTATTTTAATTCACAATCAGATTAATTTCAAAAATTTAATTATGCATGCATTTCGTTGGATGAATTATATTCACATTTAATTATTGTACTTTTCTTTCATAAACTTTACATTTTAATATAGACATCATCGAAAAAATTTTCCGAGAAAAAACTGTATAACCTAAAATTTATTACATACTCCAAAAACCATCCATTTCAATGCTTCAAATATTAATTGGTCTCAGTACAATTGACAGATCCATCACAAGAATTCCTACACATAGTTTTGACAGTTCAGATCTATCACACATAACACGAAATTATCACAACTTGGCCGCAATTCCACGTATGTCCAACTTACAAAGAACATTGCTTACACCACATTCAAATTCCATGATACAGATTGTTACTTTATAAACAAGTACTTATGAATAAAAAACCTTTACAAAACATAAAATGAAATAAAGACAGAAATTTTCAGAGTCGAGTTTACTAAGATCCCATTTTTTATTGTTATAGAATCTTTAACTATTTTCATATTATAATTTTTCAAGTATATTTGAATTCTACGCAGCACTGCTTACTTAATCTTTCCTTTACTTATTTCCTACATTGAAACGGACAAAGTCCGGAGCAGTGATGGCAATTTAAATTATATGAATTAAAGCTCAACCGCAAGGTTTACTTTTGACTGTATATTATGTAGTCAAAATGAATAAGAAAAGTGATTATGTGTCTATAAAAAGCAAATACATCTGATTGGGGAAATTCAATCTCCATTTACATTTATCATTCTAAAAGCTGCCGTGACATTACACGCTGATTAACAGTTTTAAAACAAATTGTAGAAGCACGATCATATACGTAACGTATAAAATTAAGTTATTAATGCTATTTATTTGAGAATATAATACTTTTCAAGATCACAAGTTACATGTTACTCACCGTTAAAACATTTGCTCGCAATAATCAGGATCTGACCAAGTTCAAATGAAAATAGTTCAGCTAATAGTTCTGCTTCGTATACCACCTGTTACAGATAAATTTGAAAAATCACAAAGTATCGTATTCATTCCTTTCAAAAATGATTATATTTCATAGGCAGAATATACTTATTTAAATTATCATTTTTACACAGAATTATTCAGGAGCCGTGAAAACAATTCTAAATACACATTTGTATAATTTTGCAATACTTCACTCTTCGTTGTCACTATTTTAATTCACAATCAGATTAATTTCAAAAATTTAATTATGCATATGCATTTCGTTGGATGAATTATATTTACATTTAATTATTGTACTTTTCTTTCATAAACTTTACATTTTAATATAGACATCATCGAAAAAATTTTCCGAGAAAAAACTGTATAACCTAAAATTTATTACATACTCCAAAAACCATCCATTTCAACGCTTCAAATATTAATTGGTCTCAGTACAATTGACAGATCCATCACAAGAATTCCTACACATAGTTTTGACAGTTCAGATCTATCACACATAACACGAAATTATCACAACTTGGCCGCAATTCCACGTATGTCCAACTTACAAAGAACATTGCTTACACCACATTCAAATTCCATGATACAGATTGTTACTTTATAAACAAGTACTTATGAATAAAAAACCTTTACAAAACATAAAATGAAATAAAGACAGAAATTTTCAGAGTCGAGTTTACTAAGATCCCATTTTTTATTGTTATAGAATCTTTAACTATTTTCATATTATAATTTTTCAAGTATATTTGAATTCTACGCAGCACTGCTTACTTAATCTTTCCTTTACTTATTTCCTACATTGAAACGGACAAAGTCCGGAGCAGTGATGGCAATTTAAATTATATGAATTAAAGCTCAACCGCAAGGTTTACTTTTGACTGTATATTATGTAGTCAAAATGAATAAGAAAAGTGATTATGTGTCTATAAAAAGCAAATACATCTGATTGGGGAAATTCAATCTCCATTTACATTTATCATTCTAAAAGCTGCCGTGACATTACACGCTGATTAACAGTTTTAAAACAAATTGTAGAAGCACGATCATATACGTAACGTATAAAATTAAGTTATTAATGCTATTTATTTGAGAATATAATACTTTTCAAGATCACAAGTTACATGTTACTCACCGTTAAAACATTTGCTCGCAATAATCAGGATCTGACCAAGTTCAAATGAAAATAGTTCAGCTAATAGTTCTGCTTCGTATACCACCTGTTACAGATAAATTTGAAAAATCACAAAGTATCGTATTCATTCCTTTCAAAAATGATTATATTTCATAGGCAGAATATACTTATTTAAATTATCATTTTTACACAGAATTATTCAGGAGCCGTGAAAACAATTCTAAATACACATTTGTATAATTTTGCAATACTTCACTCTTCGTTGTCACTATTTTAATTCACAATCAGATTAATTTCAAAAATTTAATTATGCATATGCATTTCGTTGGATGAATTATATTTACATTTAATTATTGTACTTTTCTTTCATAAACTTTACATTTTAATATAGACATCATCGAAAAAATTTTCCGAGAAAAAACTGTATAACCTAAAATTTATTACATACTCCAAAAACCATCCATTTCAACGCTTCAAATATTAATTGGTCTCAGTACAATTGACAGATCCATCACAAGAATTCCTACACATAGTTTTGACAGTTCAGATCTATCACACATAACACGAAATTATCACAACTTGGCCGCAATTCCACGTATGTCCAACTTACAAAGAACATTGCTTACACCACATTCAAATTCCATGATACAGATTGTTACTTTATAAACAAGTACTTATGAATAAAAAAACCTTTACAAAACATAAAATGAAATAAAGACAGAAATTTTCAGAGTCGAGTTTACTAAGATCCCATTTTTTATTGTTATAGAATCTTTAACTATTTTCATATTATAATTTTTCAAGTATATTTGAATTCTACGCAGCACTGCTTACTTAATCTTTCCTTTACTTATTTCCTACATTGAAACGGACAAAGTCCGGAGCAGTGATGGCAATTTAAATTATATGAATTAAAGCTCAACCGCAAGGTTTACTTTTGACTGTATATTATGTAGTCAAAATGAATAAGAAAAGTGATTATGTGTCTATAAAAAGCAAATACATCTGATTGGGGAAATTCAATCTCCATTTACATTTATCATTCTAAAAGCTGCCGTGACATTACACGCTGATTAACAGTTTTAAAACAAATTGTAGAAGCACGATCATATACGTAACGTATAAAATTAAGTTATTAATGCTATTTATTTGAGAATATAATACTTTTCAAGATCACAAGTTACATGTTACTCACCGTTAAAACATTTGCTCGCAATAATCAGGATCTGACCAAGTTCAAATGAAAATAGTTCAGCTAATAGTTCTGCTTCGTATACCACCTGTTACAGATAAATTTGAAAAATCACAAAGTATCGTATTCATTCCTTTCAAAAATGATTATATTTCATAGGCAGAATATACTTATCTAAATTATCATTTTTACACAGAATTATTCAGGAGCCGTGAAAACAATTCTAAATACACATTTGTATAATTTTGCAATACTTCACTCTTCGTTGTCACTATTTTAATTCACAATCAGATTAATTTCAAAAATTTAATTATGCATGCATTTCGTTGGATGAATTATATTCACATTTAATTATTGTACTTTTCTTTCATAAACTTTACATTTTAATATAGACATCATCGAAAAAATTTTCCGAGAAAAAACTGTATAACCTAAAATTTATTACATACTCCAAAAACCATCCATTTCAATGCTTCAAATATTAATTGGTCTCAGTACAATTGACAGATCCATCACAAGAATTCCTACACATAGTTTTGACAGTTCAGATCTATCACACATAACACGAAATTATCACAACTTGGCCGCAATTCCACGTATGTCCAACTTACAAAGAACATTGCTTACACCACATTCAAATTCCATGATACAGATTGTTACTTTATAAACAAGTACTTATGAATAAAAAACCTTTACAAAACATAAAATGAAATAAAGACAGAAATTTTCAGAGTCGAGTTTACTAAGATCCCATTTTTTATTGTTATAGAATCTTTAACTATTTTCATATTATAATTTTTCAAGTATATTTGAATTCTACGCAGCACTGCTTACTTAATCTTTCCTTTACTTATTTCCTACATTGAAACGGACAAAGTCCGGAGCAGTGATGGCAATTTAAATTATATGAATTAAAGCTCAACCGCAAGGTTTACTTTTGACTGTATATTATGTAGTCAAAATGAATAAGAAAAGTGATTATGTGTCTATAAAAAGCAAATACATCTGATTGGGGAAATTCAATCTCCATTTACATTTATCATTCTAAAAGCTGCCGTGACATTACACGCTGATTAACAGTTTTAAAACAAATTGTAGAAGCACGATCATATACGTAACGTATAAAATTAAGTTATTAATGCTATTTATTTGAGAATATAATACTTTTCAAGATCACAAGTTACATGTTACTCACCGTTAAAACATTTGCTCGCAATAATCAGGATCTGACCAAGTTCAAATGAAAATAGTTCAGCTAATAGTTCTGCTTCGTATACCACCTGTTACAGATAAATTTGAAAAATCACAAAGTATCGTATTCATTCCTTTCAAAAATGATTATATTTCATAGGCAGAATATACTTATCTAAATTATCATTTTTACACAGAATTATTCAGGAGCCGTGAAAACAATTCTAAATACACATTTGTATAATTTTGCAATACTTCACTCTTCGTTGTCACTATTTTAATTCACAATCAGATTAATTTCAAAAATTTAATTATGCATATGCATTTCGTTGGATGAATTATATTTACATTTAATTATTGTACTTTTCTTTCATAAACTTTACATTTTAATATAGACATCATCGAAAAAATTTTCCGAGAAAAAACTGTATAACCTAAAATTTATTACATACTCCAAAAACCATCCATTTCAACGCTTCAAATATTAATTGGTCTCAGTACAATTGACAGATCCATCACAAGAATTCCTACACATAGTTTTGACAGTTCAGATCTATCACACATAACACGAAATTATCACAACTTGGCCGCAATTCCACGTATGTCCAACTTACAAAGAACATTGCTTACACCACATTCAAATTCCATGATACAGATTGTTACTTTATAAACAAGTACTTATGAATAAAAAAACCTTTACAAAACATAAAATGAAATAAAGACAGAAATTTTCAGAGTCGAGTTTACTAAGATCCCATTTTTTATTGTTATAGAATCTTTAACTATTTTCATATTATAATTTTTCAAGTATATTTGAATTCTACGCAGCACTGCTTACTTAATCTTTCCTTTACTTATTTCCTACATTGAAACGGACAAAGTCCGGAGCAGTGATGGCAATTTAAATTATATGAATTAAAGCTCAACCGCAAGGTTTACTTTTGACTGTATATTATGTAGTCAAAATGAATAAGAAAAGTGATTATGTGTCTATAAAAAGCAAATACATCTGATTGGGGAAATTCAATCTCCATTTACATTTATCA
The DNA here is from genome assembly GCA_916610255.1 of Lasioglossum lativentre. Taxonomy (NCBI): domain Eukaryota; kingdom Metazoa; phylum Arthropoda; class Insecta; order Hymenoptera; family Halictidae; genus Lasioglossum; species Lasioglossum lativentre. The sequence goes on along the minus strand of CAKAJI010000136.1, from coordinate 38,975 downwards.
TTCTAAAAGCTGCCGTGACATTACACGCTGATTAACAGTTTTAAAACAAATTGTAGAAGCACGATCATATACGTAACGTATAAAATTAAGTTATTAATGCTATTTATTTGAGAATATAATACTTTTCAAGATCACAAGTTACATGTTACTCACCGTTAAAACATTTGCTCGCAATAATCAGGATCTGACCAAGTTCAAATGAAAATAGTTCAGCTAATAGTTCTGCTTCGTATACCACCTGTTACAGATAAATTTGAAAAATCACAAAGTATCGTATTCATTCCTTTCAAAAATGATTATATTTCATAGGCAGAATATACTTATCTAAATTATCATTTTTACACAGAATTATTCAGGAGCCGTGAAAACAATTCTAAATACACATTTGTATAATTTTGCAATACTTCACTCTTCGTTGTCACTATTTTAATTCACAATCAGATTAATTTCAAAAATTTAATTATGCATGCATTTCGTTGGATGAATTATATTCACATTTAATTATTGTACTTTTCTTTCATAAACTTTACATTTTAATATAGACATCATCGAAAAAATTTTCCGAGAAAAAACTGTATAACCTAAAATTTATTACATACTCCAAAAACCATCCATTTCAATGCTTCAAATATTAATTGGTCTCAGTACAATTGACAGATCCATCACAAGAATTCCTACACATAGTTTTGACAGTTCAGATCTATCACACATAACACGAAATTATCACAACTTGGCCGCAATTCCACGTATGTCCAACTTACAAAGAACATTGCTTACACCACATTCAAATTCCATGATACAGATTGTTACTTTATAAACAAGTACTTATGAATAAAAAACCTTTACAAAACATAAAATGAAATAAAGACAGAAATTTTCAGAGTCGAGTTTACTAAGATCCCATTTTTTATTGTTATAGAATCTTTAACTATTTTCATATTATAATTTTTCAAGTATATTTGAATTCTACGCAGCACTGCTTACTTAATCTTTCCTTTACTTATTTCCTACATTGAAACGGACAAAGTCCGGAGCAGTGATGGCAATTTAAATTATATGAATTAAAGCTCAACCGCAAGGTTTACTTTTGACTGTATATTATGTAGTCAAAATGAATAAGAAAAGTGATTATGTGTCTATAAAAAGCAAATACATCTGATTGGGGAAATTCAATCTCCATTTACATTTATCATTCTAAAAGCTGCCGTGACATTACACGCTGATTAACAGTTTTAAAACAAATTGTAGAAGCACGATCATATACGTAACGTATAAAATTAAGTTATTAATGCTATTTATTTGAGAATATAATACTTTTCAAGATCACAAGTTACATGTTACTCACCGTTAAAACATTTGCTCGCAATAATCAGGATCTGACCAAGTTCAAATGAAAATAGTTCAGCTAATAGTTCTGCTTCGTATACCACCTGTTACAGATAAATTTGAAAAATCACAAAGTATCGTATTCATTCCTTTCAAAAATGATTATATTTCATAGGCAGAATATACTTATCTAAATTATCATTTTTACACAGAATTATTCAGGAGCCGTGAAAACAATTCTAAATACACATTTGTATAATTTTGCAATACTTCACTCTTCGTTGTCACTATTTTAATTCACAATCAGATTAATTTCAAAAATTTAATTATGCATGCATTTCGTTGGATGAATTATATTCACATTTAATTATTGTACTTTTCTTTCATAAACTTTACATTTTAATATAGACATCATCGAAAAAATTTTCCGAGAAAAAACTGTATAACCTAAAATTTATTACATACTCCAAAAACCATCCATTTCAATGCTTCAAATATTAATTGGTCTCAGTACAATTGACAGATCCATCACAAGAATTCCTACACATAGTTTTGACAGTTCAGATCTATCACACATAACACGAAATTATCACAACTTGGCCGCAATTCCACGTATGTCCAACTTACAAAGAACATTGCTTACACCACATTCAAATTCCATGATACAGATTGTTACTTTATAAACAAGTACTTATGAATAAAAAACCTTTACAAAACATAAAATGAAATAAAGACAGAAATTTTCAGAGTCGAGTTTACTAAGATCCCATTTTTTATTGTTATAGAATCTTTAACTATTTTCATATTATAATTTTTCAAGTATATTTGAATTCTACGCAGCACTGCTTACTTAATCTTTCCTTTACTTATTTCCTACATTGAAACGGACAAAGTCCGGAGCAGTGATGGCAATTTAAATTATATGAATTAAAGCTCAACCGCAAGGTTTACTTTTGACTGTATATTATGTAGTCAAAATGAATAAGAAAAGTGATTATGTGTCTATAAAAAGCAAATACATCTGATTGGGGAAATTCAATCTCCATTTACATTTATCATTCTAAAAGCTGCCGTGACATTACACGCTGATTAACAGTTTTAAAACAAATTGTAGAAGCACGATCATATACGTAACGTATAAAATTAAGTTATTAATGCTATTTATTTGAGAATATAATACTTTTCAAGATCACAAGTTACATGTTACTCACCGTTAAAACATTTGCTCGCAATAATCAGGATCTGACCAAGTTCAAATGAAAATAGTTCAGCTAATAGTTCTGCTTCGTATACCACCTGTTACAGATAAATTTGAAAAATCACAAAGTATCGTATTCATTCCTTTCAAAAATGATTATATTTCATAGGCAGAATATACTTATCTAAATTATCATTTTTACACAGAATTATTCAGGAGCCGTGAAAACAATTCTAAATACACATTTGTATAATTTTGCAATACTTCACTCTTCGTTGTCACTATTTTAATTCACAATCAGATTAATTTCAAAAATTTAATTATGCATATGCATTTCGTTGGATGAATTATATTTACATTTAATTATTGTACTTTTCTTTCATAAACTTTACATTTTAATATAGACATCATCGAAAAAATTTTCCGAGAAAAAACTGTATAACCTAAAATTTATTACATACTCCAAAAACCATCCATTTCAACGCTTCAAATATTAATTGGTCTCAGTACAATTGACAGATCCATCACAAGAATTCCTACACATAGTTTTGACAGTTCAGATCTATCACACATAACACGAAATTATCACAACTTGGCCGCAATTCCACGTATGTCCAACTTACAAAGAACATTGCTTACACCACATTCAAATTCCATGATACAGATTGTTACTTTATAAACAAGTACTTATGAATAAAAAAACCTTTACAAAACATAAAATGAAATAAAGACAGAAATTTTCAGAGTCGAGTTTACTAAGATCCCATTTTTTATTGTTATAGAATCTTTAACTATTTTCATATTATAATTTTTCAAGTATATTTGAATTCTACGCAGCACTGCTTACTTAATCTTTCCTTTACTTATTTCCTACATTGAAACGGACAAAGTCCGGAGCAGTGATGGCAATTTAAATTATATGAATTAAAGCTCAACCGCAAGGTTTACTTTTGACTGTATATTATGTAGTCAAAATGAATAAGAAAAGTGATTATGTGTCTATAAAAAGCAAATACATCTGATTGGGGAAATTCAATCTCCATTTACATTTATCATTCTAAAAGCTGCCGTGACATTACACGCTGATTAACAGTTTTAAAACAAATTGTAGAAGCACGATCATATACGTAACGTATAAAATTAAGTTATTAATGCTATTTATTTGAGAATATAATACTTTTCAAGATCACAAGTTACTTGTTACTCACCGTTAAAACATTTGCTCGCAATAATCAGGATCTGACCAAGTTCAAATGAAAATAGTTCAGCTAATAGTTCTGCTTCGTATACCACCTGTTACAGATAAATTTGAAAAATCACAAAGTATCGTATTCATTCCTTTCAAAAATGATTATATTTCATAGGCAGAATATACTTATCTAAATTATCATTTTTACACAGAATTATTCAGGAGCCGTGAAAACAATTCTAAATACACATTTGTATAATTTTGCAATACTTCACTCTTCGTTGTCACTATTTTAATTCACAATCAGATTAATTTCAAAAATTTAATTATGCATGCATTTCGTTGGATGAATTATATTCACATTTAATTATTGTACTTTTCTTTCATAAACTTTACATTTTAATATAGACATCATCGAAAAAATTTTCCGAGAAAAAACTGTATAACCTAAAATTTATTACATACTCCAAAAACCATCCATTTCAATGCTTCAAATATTAATTGGTCTCAGTACAATTGACAGATCCATCACAAGAATTCCTACACATAGTTTTGACAGTTCAGATCTATCACACATAACACGAAATTATCACAACTTGGCCGCAATTCCACGTATGTCCAACTTACAAAGAACATTGCTTACACCACATTCAAATTCCATGATACAGATTGTTACTTTATAAACAAGTACTTATGAATAAAAAACCTTTACAAAACATAAAATGAAATAAAGACAGAAATTTTCAGAGTCGAGTTTACTAAGATCCCATTTTTTATTGTTATAGAATCTTTAACTATTTTCATATTATAATTTTTCAAGTATATTTGAATTCTACGCAGCACTGCTTACTTAATCTTTCCTTTACTTATTTCCTACATTGAAACGGACAAAGTCCGGAGCAGTGATGGCAATTTAAATTATATGAATTAAAGCTCAACCGCAAGGTTTACTTTTGACTGTATATTATGTAGTCAAAATGAATAAGAAAAGTGATTATGTGTCTATAAAAAGCAAATACATCTGATTGGGGAAATTCAATCTCCATTTACATTTATCATTCTAAAAGCTGCCGTGACATTACACGCTGATTAACAGTTTTAAAACAAATTGTAGAAGCACGATCATATACGTAACGTATAAAATTAAGTTATTAATGCTATTTATTTGAGAATATAATACTTTTCAAGATCACAAGTTACATGTTACTCACCGTTAAAACATTTGCTCGCAATAATCAGGATCTGACCAAGTTCAAATGAAAATAGTTCAGCTAATAGTTCTGCTTCGTATACCACCTGTTACAGATAAATTTGAAAAATCACAAAGTATCGTATTCATTCCTTTCAAAAATGATTATATTTCATAGGCAGAATATACTTATCTAAATTATCATTTTTACACAGAATTATTCAGGAGCCGTGAAAACAATTCTAAATACACATTTGTATAATTTTGCAATACTTCACTCTTCGTTGTCACTATTTTAATTCACAATCAGATTAATTTCAAAAATTTAATTATGCATATGCATTTCGTTGGATGAATTATATTTACATTTAATTATTGTACTTTTCTTTCATAAACTTTACATTTTAATATAGACATCATCGAAAAAATTTTCCGAGAAAAAACTGTATAACCTAAAATTTATTACATACTCCAAAAACCATCCATTTCAACGCTTCAAATATTAATTGGTCTCAGTACAATTGACAGATCCATCACAAGAATTCCTACACATAGTTTTGACAGTTCAGATCTATCACACATAACACGAAATTATCACAACTTGGCCGCAATTCCACGTATGTCCAACTTACAAAGAACATTGCTTACACCACATTCAAATTCCATGATACAGATTGTTACTTTATAAACAAGTACTTATGAATAAAAAAACCTTTACAAAACATAAAATGAAATAAAGACAGAAATTTTCAGAGTCGAGTTTACTAAGATCCCATTTTTTATTGTTATAGAATCTTTAACTATTTTCATATTATAATTTTTCAAGTATATTTGAATTCTACGCAGCACTGCTTACTTAATCTTTCCTTTACTTATTTCCTACATTGAAACGGACAAAGTCCGGAGCAGTGATGGCAATTTAAATTATATGAATTAAAGCTCAACCGCAAGGTTTACTTTTGACTGTATATTATGTAGTCAAAATGAATAAGAAAAGTGATTATGTGTCTATAAAAAGCAAATACATCTGATTGGGGAAATTCAATCTCCATTTACATTTATCATTCTAAAAGCTGCCGTGACATTACACGCTGATTAACAGTTTTAAAACAAATTGTAGAAGCACGATCATATACGTAACGTATAAAATTAAGTTATTAATGCTATTTATTTGAGAATATAATACTTTTCAAGATCACAAGTTACTTGTTACTCACCGTTAAAACATTTGCTCGCAATAATCAGGATCTGACCAAGTTCAAATGAAAATAGTTCAGCTAATAGTTCTGCTTCGTATACCACCTGTTAGAGATAAATTTGAAAAATCACAAAGTATCGTATTCATTCCTTTCAAAAATGATTATATTTCATAGGCAGAATATACTTATCTAAATTATCATTTTTACACAGAATTATTCAGGAGCCGTGAAAACAATTCTACACATTTGTATAATTCTGCAATACTTCACTCTTCGTTGTCACTATTTTAATTCACAATCAGATTAATTTCAAAAATTTAATTATGCATGCATTTCGTTGGATGAATTATATTCACATTTAATTATTGTACTTTTCTTTCATAAACTTTACATTTTAATATAGACATCATCGAAAAAATTTTCCGAGAAAAAACTGTATAACCTAAAATTTATTACATACTCCAAAAACCATCCATTTCAATGCTTCAAATATTAATTGGTCTCAGTACAATTGACAGATCCATCACAAGAATTCCTACACATAGTTTTGACAGTTCAGATCTATCACACATAACACGAAATTATCACAACTTGGCCGCAATTCCACGTATGTCCAACTTACAAAGAACATTGCTTACACCACATTCAAATTCCATGATACAGATTGTTACTTTATAAACAAGTACTTATGAATAAAAAACCTTTACAAAACATAAAATGAAATAAAGACAGAAATTTTCAGAGTCGAGTTTACTAAGATCCCATTTTTTATTGTTATAGAATCTTTAACTATTTTCATATTATAATTTTTCAAGTATATTTGAATTCTACGCAGCACTGCTTACTTAATCTTTCCTTTACTTATTTCCTACATTGAAACGGACAAAGTCCGGAGCAGTGATGGCAATTTAAATTATATGAATTAAAGCTCAACCGCAAGGTTTACTTTTGACTGTATATTATGTAGTCAAAATGAATAAGAAAAGTGATTATGTGTCTATAAAAAGCAAATACATCTGATTGGGGAAATTCAATCTCCATTTACATTTATCATTCTAAAAGCTGCCGTGACATTACACGCTGATTAACAGTTTTAAAACAAATTGTAGAAGCACGATCATATACGTAACGTATAAAATTAAGTTATTAATGCTATTTATTTGAGAATATAATACTTTTCAAGATCACAAGTTACATGTTACTCACCGTTAAAACATTTGCTCGCAATAATCAGGATCTGACCAAGTTCAAATGAAAATAGTTCAGCTAATAGTTCTGCTTCGTATACCACCTGTTACAGATAAATTTGAAAAATCACAAAGTATCGTATTCATTCCTTTCAAAAATGATTATATTTCATAGGCAGAATATACTTATTTAAATTATCATTTTTACACAGAATTATTCAGGAGCCGTGAAAACAATTCTAAATACACATTTGTATAATTTTGCAATACTTCACTCTTCGTTGTCACTATTTTAATTCACAATCAGATTAATTTCAAAAATTTAATTATGCATATGCATTTCGTTGGATGAATTATATTTACATTTAATTATTGTACTTTTCTTTCATAAACTTTACATTTTAATATAGACATCATCGAAAAAATTTTCCGAGAAAAAACTGTATAACCTAAAATTTATTACATACTCCAAAAACCATCCATTTCAACGCTTCAAATATTAATTGGTCTCAGTACAATTGACAGATCCATCACAAGAATTCCTACACATAGTTTTGACAGTTCAGATCTATCACACATAACACGAAATTATCACAACTTGGCCGCAATTCCACGTATGTACAACTTACAAAGAACATTGCTTACACCACATTCAAATTCCATGATACAGATTGTTACTTTATAAACAAGTACTTATGAATAAAAAAACCTTTACAAAACATAAAATGAAATAAAGACAGAAATTTTCAGAGTCGAGTTTACTAAGATCCCATTTTTTATTGTTATAGAATCTTTAACTATTTTCATATTATAATTTTTCAAGTATATTTGAATTCTACGCAGCACTGCTTACTTAATCTTTCCTTTACTTATTTCCTACATTGAAACGGACAAAGTCCGGAGCAGTGATGGCAATTTAAATTATATGAATTAAAGCTCAACCGCAAGGTTTACTTTTGACTGTATATTATGTAGTCAAAATGAATAAGAAAAGTGATTATGTGTCTATAAAAAGCAAATACATCTGATTGGGGAAATTCAATCTCCATTTACATTTATCATTCTAAAAGCTGCCGTGACATTACACGCTGATTAACAGTTTTAAAACAAATTGTAGAAGCACGATCATATACGTAACGTATAAAATTAAGTTATTAATGCTATTTATTTGAGAATATAATACTTTTCAAGATCACAAGTTACATGTTACTCACCGTTAAAACATTTGCTCGCAATAATCAGGATCTGACCAAGTTCAAATGAAAATAGTTCAGCTAATAGTTCTGCTTCGTATACCACCTGTTACAGATAAATTTGAAAAATCACAAAGTATCGTATTCATTCCTTTCAAAAATGATTATATTTCATAGGCAGAATATACTTATCTAAATTATCATTTTTACACAGAATTATTCAGGAGCCGTGAAAACAATTCTAAATACACATTTGTATAATTTTGCAATACTTCACTCTTCGTTGTCACTATTTTAATTCACAATCAGATTAATTTCAAAAATTTAATTATGCATGCATTTCGTTGGATGAATTATATTCACATTTAATTATTGTACTTTTCTTTCATAAACTTTACATTTTAATATAGACATCATCGAAAAAATTTTCCGAGAAAAAACTGTATAACCTAAAATTTATTACATACTCCAAAAACCATCCATTTCAATGCTTCAAATATTAATTGGTCTCAGTACAATTGACAGATCCATCACAAGAATTCCTACACATAGTTTTGACAGTTCAGATCTATCACACATAACACGAAATTATCACAACTTGGCCGCAATTCCACGTATGTCCAACTTACAAAGAACATTGCTTACACCACATTCAAATTCCATGATACAGATTGTTACTTTATAAACAAGTACTTATGAATAAAAAACCTTTACAAAACATAAAATGAAATAAAGACAGAAATTTTCAGAGTCGAGTTTACTAAGATCCCATTTTTTATTGTTATAGAATCTTTAACTATTTTCATATTATAATTTTTCAAGTATATTTGAATTCTACGCAGCACTGCTTACTTAATCTTTCCTTTACTTATTTCCTACATTGAAACGGACAAAGTCCGGAGCAGTGATGGCAATTTAAATTATATGAATTAAAGCTCAACCGCAAGGTTTACTTTTGACTGTATATTATGTAGTCAAAATGAATAAGAAAAGTGATTATGTGTCTATAAAAAGCAAATACATCTGATTGGGGAAATTCAATCTCCATTTACATTTATCATTCTAAAAGCTGCCGTGACATTACACGCTGATTAACAGTTTTAAAACAAATTGTAGAAGCACGATCATATACGTAACGTATAAAATTAAGTTATTAATGCTATTTATTTGAGAATATAATACTTTTCAAGATCACAAGTTACTTGTTACTCACCGTTAAAACATTTGCTCGCAATAATCAGGATCTGACCAAGTTCAAATGAAAATAGTTCAGCTAATAGTTCTGCTTCGTATACCACCTGTTACAGATAAATTTGAAAAATCACAAAGTATCGTATTCATTCCTTTCAAAAATGATTATATTTCATAGGCAGAATATACTTATCTAAATTATCATTTTTGCACAGAATTATTCAGGAGCCGTGAAAACAATTCTAAATACACATTTGTATAATTTTGCAATACTTCACTCTTCGTTGTCACTATTTTAATTCACAATCAGATTAATTTCAAAAATTTAATTATGCATGCATTTCGTTGGATGAATTATATTCACATTTAATTATTGTACTTTTCTTTCATAAACTTTACATTTTAATATAGACATCATCGAAAAAATTTTCCGAGAAAAAACTGTATAACCTAAAATTTATTACATACTCCAAAAACCATCCATTTCAACGCTTCAAATATTAATTGGTCTCAGTACAATTGACAGATCCATCACAAGAATTCCTACACATAGTTTTGACAGTTCAGATCTATCACACATAACACGAAATTATCACAACTTGGCCGCAATTCCACGTATGTCCAACTTACAAAGAACATTGCTTACACCACATTCAAATTCCATGATACAGATTGTTACTTTATAAACAAGTACTTATGAATAAAAAACCTTTACAAAACATAAAATGAAATAAAGACAGAAATTTTCAGAGTCGAGTTTACTAAGATCCCATTTTTTATTGTTATAGAATCTTTAACTATTTTCATATTATAATTTTTCAAGTATATTTGAATTCTACGCAGCACTGCTTACTTAATCTTTCCTTTACTTATTTCCTACATTGAAACGGACAAAGTCCGGAGCAGTGATGGCAATTTAAATTATATGAATTAAAGCTCAACCGCAAGGTTTACTTTTGACTGTATATTATGTAGTCAAAATGAATAAGAAAAGTGATTATGTGTCTATAAAAAGCAAATACATCTGATTGGGGAAATTCAATCTCCATTTACATTTATCATTCTAAAAGCTGCCGTGACATTACACGCTGATTAACAGTTTTAAAACAAATTGTAGAAGCACGATCATATACGTAACGTATAAAATTAAGTTATTAATGCTATTTATTTGAGAATATAATACTTTTCAAGATCACAAGTTACTTGTTACTCACCGTTAAAACATTTGCTCGCAATAATCAGGATCTGACCAAGTTCAAATGAAAATAGTTCAGCTAATAGTTCTGCTTCGTATACCACCTGTTACAGATAAATTTGAAAAATCACAAAGTATCGTATTCATTCCTTTCAAAAATGATTATATTTCATAGGCAGAATATACTTATCTAAATTATCATTTTTACACAGAATTATTCAGGAGCCGTGAAAACAATTCTAAATACACATTTGTATAATTTTGCAATACTTCACTCTTCGTTGTCACTATTTTAATTCACAATCAGATTAATTTCAAAAATTTAATTATGCATGCATTTCGTTGGATGAATTATATTCACATTTAATTATTGTACTTTTCTTTCATAAACTTTACATTTTAATATAGACATCATCGAAAAAATTTTCCGAGAAAAAACTGTATAACCTAAAATTTATTACATACTCCAAAAACCATCCATTTCAATGCTTCAAATATTAATTGGTCTCAGTACAATTGACAGATCCATCACAAGAATTCCTACACATAGTTTTGACAGTTCAGATCTATCACACATAACACGAAATTATCACAACTTGGCCGCAATTCCACGTATGTCCAACTTACAAAGAACATTGCTTACACCACATTCAAATTCCATGATACAGATTGTTACTTTATAAACAAGTACTTATGAATAAAAAACCTTTACAAAACATAAAATGAAATAAAGACAGAAATTTTCAGAGTCGAGTTTACTAAGATCCCATTTTTTATTGTTATAGAATCTTTAACTATTTTCATATTATAATTTTTCAAGTATATTTGAATTCTACGCAGCACTGCTTACTTAATCTTTCCTTTACTTATTTCCTACATTGAAACGGACAAAGTCCGGAGCAGTGATGGCAATTTAAATTATATGAATTAAAGCTCAACCGCAAGGTTTACTTTTGACTGTATATTATGTAGTCAAAATGAATAAGAAAAGTGATTATGTGTCTATAAAAAGCAAATACATCTGATTGGGGAAATTCAATCTCCATTTACATTTATCATTCTAAAAGCTGCCGTGACATTACACGCTGATTAACAGTTTTAAAACAAATTGTAGAAGCACGATCATATACGTAACGTATAAAATTAAGTTATTAATGCTATTTATTTGAGAATATAATACTTTTCAAGATCACAAGTTACATGTTACTCACCGTTAAAACATTTGCTCGCAATAATCAGGATCTGACCAAGTTCAAATGAAAATAGTTCAGCTAATAGTTCTGCTTCGTATACCACCTGTTACAGATAAATTTGAAAAATCACAAAGTATCGTATTCATTCCTTTCAAAAATGATTATATTTCATAGGCAGAATATACTTATCTAAATTATCATTTTTACACAGAATTATTCAGGAGCCGTGAAAACAATTCTAAATACACATTTGTATAATTTTGCAATACTTCACTCTTCGTTGTCACTATTTTAATTCACAATCAGATTAATTTCAAAAATTTAATTATGCATGCATTTCGTTGGATGAATTATATTCACATTTAATTATTGTACTTTTCTTTCATAAACTTTACATTTTAATATAGACATCATCGAAAAAATTTTCCGAGAAAAAACTGTATAACCTAAAATTTATTACATACTCCAAAAACCATCCATTTCAACGCTTCAAATATTAATTGGTCTCAGTACAATTGACAGATCCATCACAAGAATTCCTACACATAGTTTTGACAGTTCAGATCTATCACACATAACACGAAATTATCACAACTTGGCCGCAATTCCACGTATGTCCAACTTACAAAGAACATTGCTTACACCACATTCAAATTCCATGATACAGATTGTTACTTTATAAACAAGTACTTATGAATAAAAAAACCTTTACAAAACATAAAATGAAATAAAGACAGAAATTTTCAGAGTCGAGTTTACTAAGATCCCATTTTTTATTGTTATCCCAAATAGCACCGTACGTCCCCGGGACGTCCGTTTTATGTACGGTTTACGTCCATACGTCCTATGTCCGTTTTGTATGTCCCACGGACGTCCCTGGCACCTAAATTTCGGACGTCCAACGGACGTCCGTTTTTTACGTCCTAAGGACGTCCGTGGGACCTAAATTTCGGATGTCCCAGGGACGTCCGTTTTTTACGTCCTAAGGACGTTCGTGGGACCTAAATTTCGGATGTCCCAGGGACGTCCATTTTTTTCGTCCCAGGGACTTCCGTTGGACATGAATTTCGGACATCCTATGGACATCCGTTTTTTACTTCCTAAGGACATCCGTGGGACCTAAATTTCGGATGTCCCAGGGACGTCCATTTTTTTCGTCCCAGGGACTTCCGTTGGACATGAATTTCGGACATCCTATGGACATCCGTTTTTTACTTCCTAAGGACATCCGTGGGACCAAAGTTTCGGATGTCCCAGGGACGTCCATTTTTTTCGTCCCAGGGACTTCCGTTGGACATGAATTTCGGACGTCCCAAGGACATCCGTTTTTTACTTCCTAAGGACATCCGTGGGACCAAAATTTCGGATTTCCCAGGGACGTCCATTTTTTTCGTCGCCGGGACTTCTGTTGGACTTGAATTTTGGTTGTCCACAGTAAAGTGCTCAGGGCTTTCGTACGGACAATGATGCTCACTTCTCATGTATGAGACATATTTATATACAACAATATACATATATGTATTTATAGCAATGTCTTTTTTTTTATTTATATACATACACTTATATGTATATATATTGTTATAACTATTTATAACAATATATTTACTTATATACATATATTCACTTATATACATATATTTACTTATATACATATATTTACTTATATACATATATTTATTTATTTACATACAGGGTGTCCCAAAAGTACTTCAACTCCGGGAAATGGGAGGTTCCTGAGGTCATTTCAAGCGCCATTTTCCTTTTGCAAAATGTTGTCCGCGGCTTTGTTTAGGAGTTATTAACGAAAAACACGGACCAATCAGAGTGCGAGCTCGACGCTCGCTGGCAGCGTCGAGCTCGCACTCTGATTGGTCCGTGTTTTTCGTTAATAACTCCTAAACAAAGCCGCGGACAACATTTTGCAAAAGGAAAATGGCGCTTGAAATGACCTCAGGAATCTCCCATTTCCCGGAGTTGAATTACTTTTGGGACACCCTGTATATGTATACGGTCCTTGCTTCGCTGTGTTCAGCTGTGTCGTACAGCTGTACGGTACCATCGAAGCAAGCGATGATCGGTAAGAAATGGTAAGAAAAGCGACGATCGAATGCCGGAGAAGAACGCACCGTTGCGTTGCTGCGTGACGTGACAAATCAGTCTTGTGTGGTCTTGTGCGAGTGCTTCAAGAACGTGCTTCAGAAATCTCCTGTGATAAATTCATCGTTACCATATCATCGTGTAATACATATTATCGGATTTACTTCATATTTAGACAAGTAAGTATTTTCATTGTTATTATTTGTTACCGTTAGTGTTTTCGCTTACGCCATTCCGTTAAATTATTTTATACAGTTACGCACATCATTGATTATACTCACTTTAACTTAGAATAACTTTTTTATGAATGGACCAAACGACTTCAATTTCTCTGTAAGGCATTCTGTATATGCATTCTGAAAATTTCATTGAAATTGGTTAATTGGTTTACGTATTATAAACGGACAAAAGTAATAAAAATGGCACTTATAGGCCGAAAATCATGATAAATTGCAATCTTTACTACTTTTGATCGTTTATAATTCGTGAACCAATTAACCAATTCCAATGAAATTTTCAGAATTTATATAATTTATACGAGTTTACAAAACACATGTTTTAAATTTTCGTTATTGGCCTAGCTGAAAAAGTTGTACAATTCAATTTTTACTATGGTTTGTCACAATTCCGACCAAATGCATTTTTTCAACTTATTTATTACACGTCATTTACTAAACTAATTCTAGCCTTACAGAGAAATTGAAGTCGTTTGGTCAATTCACAAAAAAGTTATTCCGATTTAAAGTGTGTGTGATGAACCCCGCGGCATACACTGTAAAAATATTTCTTGTATATTAATCAATTATAAATTTTGCAGATCCTGCGACAACGTGAAATCGTGGAGTTCGTAAAAGACGGCACGGTGGAGGCAGTACCCTCTTCGTGGCTGATAGGGAATTATTGCCATTGGCCCTCGTTACCGCATGAAAGCGTACAAGGAAGTGAACAAATGTTGGCCAAAACACGCAATTAAATATTTAAAAAATAGCACTTTTGGTGAGTTAAAGGTTTTATACTATGGTGAAACTATAATAATTACATATGTATAATTTAAAAATGTTTTCAGATGATTATGTAAGGGCAAGGACCAAGGCGAAAGTGGCTGAGGACAGTCTACTAGGGAAACGCAAAATTTTACAACTTGGAATCGGTGTTGCCTTCGCCTCCGGCGCTCAAACGACGCTACGAGCTAGGTACGTAAATAAAAGATTTTATGCTTTTTTATGATAATTGCTTAATTTCTTTCAATAAATAATTATTATATACATGTATAAACCATGATTATTGTTTTCAGGTACATGCAGTAGGACAATCGACCAGATATACAGTCGGTGTGAAAAGTATTCGTACACCTTTTAAAAACGAATAACTTTTCAAAATTCGACTTAACAGTGAAATGCACCTTATAAATTTTCACTACAGGCACAGATAAAAAATTTAAAAATCGTGGAGAGCCTTCGAACGAAGCAAAGTCACTGTAAAAGATTTATAGATTAATTATGTTATTATATTTTTAAATAGAAACATCCCAAAAATCCCAGACCTAACCTTATATATAATAAGAACAAAATTTATTAAATATGTACTTAGTTGTTTAAGTAAAATTTATAAAATAAATGAAGTTTTAAATAAATGTTGTAACTCCTTTAAACCTTCACAAAATGTCCAGAGAACGTTTCTTTCGACATCCTAAAAACGTTCTGAAAATGTCCAGAGAACGTTACTTTCGATATCCTAAAAACGTTCTGAAAATGTCCAGAGAACGTTACTTTCGACATCTTAAAAACGTTCAGAAAATGTCCAGAGAACGTTACTTTCAAACATCCTAAAAACGTTCAGAAAATGTCCAGAGAACGTTACTTTCGAACATTCTATGGACGTTCTGAGAATGTCCAGAGAACGTTACTTTCGAACATTCTATGGACGTTCTGAAAATGTCCGCAGAGTACATTCTATGGACGTCCAACAATGTAACTGGTACCTTCCTAGGACATTTAGAGAACCTAAGTAGGACATAACTGGGACATGTGGACATTCTATGGACGTTCTCAGAATGTACCGAATGTCCGAAACGGACATTCTATGGACGTACATAGGATATCCCTGTGCTATCTGGGATAGAATCTTTAACTATTTTCATATTATAATTTTTCAAGTATATTTGAATTCTACGCAGCACTGCTTACTTAATCTTTCCTTTACTTATTTCCTACATTGAAACGGACAAAGTCCGGAGCAGTGATGGCAATTTAAATTATATGAATTAAAGCTCAACCGCAAGGTTTACTTTTGACTGTATATTATGTAGTCAAAATGAATAAGAAAAGTGATTATGTGTCTATAAAAAGCAAATACATCTGATTGGGGAAATTCAATCTCCATTTACATTTATCATTCTAAAAGCTGCCGTGACATTACACGCTGATTAACAGTTTTAAAACAAATTGTAGAAGCACGATCATATACGTAACGTATAAAATTAAGTTATTAATGCTATTTATTTGAGAATATAATACTTTTCAAGATCACAAGTTACATGTTACTCACCGTTAAAACATTTGCTCGCAATAATCAGGATCTGACCAAGTTCAAATGAAAATAGTTCAGCTAATAGTTCTGCTTCGTATACCACCTGTTACAGATAAATTTGAAAAATCACAAAGTATCGTATTCATTCCTTTCAAAAATGATTATATTTCATAGGCAGAATATACTTATCTAAATTATCATTTTTACACAGAATTATTCAGGAGCCGTGAAAACAATTCTAAATACACATTTGTATAATTTTGCAATACTTCACTCTTCGTTGTCACTATTTTAATTCACAATCAGATTAATTTCAAAAATTTAATTATGCATGCATTTCGTTGGATGAATTATATTCACATTTAATTATTGTACTTTTCTTTCATAAACTTTACATTTTAATATAGACATCATCGAAAAAATTTTCCGAGAAAAAACTGTATAACCTAAAATTTATTACATACTCCAAAAACCATCCATTTCAATGCTTCAAATATTAATTGGTCTCAGTACAATTGACAGATCCATCACAAGAATTCCTACACATAGTTTTGACAGTTCAGATCTATCACACATAACACGAAATTATCACAACTTGGCCGCAATTCCACGTATGTCCAACTTACAAAGAACATTGCTTACACCACATTCAAATTCCATGATACAGATTGTTACTTTATAAACAAGTACTTATGAATAAAAAACCTTTACAAAACATAAAATGAAATAAAGACAGAAATTTTCAGAGTCGAGTTTACTAAGATCCCATTTTTTATTGTTATAGAATCTTTAACTATTTTCATATTATAATTTTTCAAGTATATTTGAATTCTACGCAGCACTGCTTACTTAATCTTTCCTTTACTTATTTCCTACATTGAAACGGACAAAGTCCGGAGCAGTGATGGCAATTTAAATTATATGAATTAAAGCTCAACCGCAAGGTTTACTTTTGACTGTATATTATGTAGTCAAAATGAATAAGAAAAGTGATTATGTGTCTATAAAAAGCAAATACATCTGATTGGGGAAATTCAATCTCCATTTACATTTATCATTCTAAAAGCTGCCGTGACATTACACGCTGATTAACAGTTTTAAAACAAATTGTAGAAGCACGATCATATACGTAACGTATAAAATTAAGTTATTAATGCTATTTATTTGAGAATATAATACTTTTCAAGATCACAAGTTACATGTTACTCACCGTTAAAACATTTGCTCGCAATAATCAGGATCTGACCAAGTTCAAATGAAAATAGTTCAGCTAATAGTTCTGCTTCGTATACCACCTGTTACAGATAAATTTGAAAAATCACAAAGTATCGTATTCATTCCTTTCAAAAATGATTATATTTCATAGGCAGAATATACTTATTTAAATTATCATTTTTACACAGAATTATTCAGGAGCCGTGAAAACAATTCTAAATACACATTTGTATAATTTTGCAATACTTCACTCTTCGTTGTCACTATTTTAATTCACAATCAGATTAATTTCAAAAATTTAATTATGCATATGCATTTCGTTGGATGAATTATATTTACATTTAATTATTGTACTTTTCTTTCATAAACTTTACATTTTAATATAGACATCATCGAAAAAATTTTCCGAGAAAAAACTGTATAACCTAAAATTTATTACATACTCCAAAAACCATCCATTTCAACGCTTCAAATATTAATTGGTCTCAGTACAATTGACAGATCCATCACAAGAATTCCTACACATAGTTTTGACAGTTCAGATCTATCACACATAACACGAAATTATCACAACTTGGCCGCAATTCCACGTATGTCCAACTTACAAAGAACATTGCTTACACCACATTCAAATTCCATGATACAGATTGTTACTTTATAAACAAGTACTTATGAATAAAAAAACCTTTACAAAACATAAAATGAAATAAAGACAGAAATTTTCAGAGTCGAGTTTACTAAGATCCCATTTTTTATTGTTATAGAATCTTTAACTATTTTCATATTATAATTTTTCAAGTATATTTGAATTCTACGCAGCACTGCTTACTTAATCTTTCCTTTACTTATTTCCTACATTGAAACGGACAAAGTCCGGAGCAGTGATGGCAATTTAAATTATATGAATTAAAGCTCAACCGCAAGGTTTACTTTTGACTGTATATTATGTAGTCAAAATGAATAAGAAAAGTGATTATGTGTCTATAAAAAGCAAATACATCTGATTGGGGAAATTCAATCTCCATTTACATTTATCATTCTAAAAGCTGCCGTGACATTACACGCTGATTAACAGTTTTAAAACAAATTGTAGAAGCACGATCATATACGTAACGTATAAAATTAAGTTATTAATGCTATTTATTTGAGAATATAATACTTTTCAAGATCACAAGTTACATGTTACTCACCGTTAAAACATTTGCTCGCAATAATCAGGATCTGACCAAGTTCAAATGAAAATAGTTCAGCTAATAGTTCTGCTTCGTATACCACCTGTTACAGATAAATTTGAAAAATCACAAAGTATCGTATTCATTCCTTTCAAAAATGATTATATTTCATAGGCAGAATATACTTATCTAAATTATCATTTTTACACAGAATTATTCAGGAGCCGTGAAAACAATTCTAAATACACATTTGTATAATTTTGCAATACTTCACTCTTCGTTGTCACTATTTTAATTCACAATCAGATTAATTTCAAAAATTTAATTATGCATGCATTTCGTTGGATGAATTATATTCACATTTAATTATTGTACTTTTCTTTCATAAACTTTACATTTTAATATAGACATCATCGAAAAAATTTTCCGAGAAAAAACTGTATAACCTAAAATTTATTACATACTCCAAAAACCATCCATTTCAACGCTTCAAATATTAATTGGTCTCAGTACAATTGACAGATCCATCACAAGAATTCCTACACATAGTTTTGACAGTTCAGATCTATCACACATAACACGAAATTATCACAACTTGGCCGCAATTCCACGTATGTCCAACTTACAAAGAACATTGCTTACACCACATTCAAATTCCATGATACAGATTGTTACTTTATAAACAAGTACTTATGAATAAAAAACCTTTGCAAAACATAAAATGAAATAAAGACAGAAATTTTCAGAGTCGAGTTTACTAAGATCCCATTTTTTATTGTTATAGAATCTTTAACTATTTTCATATTATAATTTTTCAAGTATATTTGAATTCTACGCAGCACTGCTTACTTAATCTTTCCTTTACTTATTTCCTACATTGAAACGGACAAAGTCCGGAGCAGTGATGGCAATTTAAATTATATGAATTAAAGCTCAACCGCAAGGTTTACTTTTGACTGTATATTATGTAGTCAAAATGAATAAGAAAAGTGATTATGTGTCTATAAAAAGCAAATACATCTGATTGGGGAAATTCAATCTCCATTTACATTTATCATTCTAAAAGCTGCCGTGACATTACACGCTGATTAACAGTTTTAAAACAAATTGTAGAAGCACGATCATATACGTAACGTATAAAATTAAGTTATTAATGCTATTTATTTGAGAATATAATACTTTTCAAGATCACAAGTTACATGTTACTCACCGTTAAAACATTTGCTCGCAATAATCAGGATCTGACCAAGTTCAAATGAAAATAGTTCAGCTAATAGTTCTGCTTCGTATACCACCTGTTACAGATAAATTTGAAAAATCACAAAGTATCGTATTCATTCCTTTCAAAAATGATTATATTTCATAGGCAGAATATACTTATCTAAATTATCATTTTTACACAGAATTATTCAGGAGCCGTGAAAACAATTCTAAATACACATTTGTATAATTTTGCAATACTTCACTCTTCGTTGTCACTATTTTAATTCACAATCAGATTAATTTCAAAAATTTAATTATGCATGCATTTCGTTGGATGAATTATATTCACATTTAATTATTGTACTTTTCTTTCATAAACTTTACATTTTAATATAGACATCATCGAAAAAATTTTCCGAGAAAAAACTGTATAACCTAAAATTTATTACATACTCCAAAAACCATCCATTTCAATGCTTCAAATATTAATTGGTCTCAGTACAATTGACAGATCCATCACAAGAATTCCTACACATAGTTTTGACAGTTCAGATCTATCACACATAACACGAAATTATCACAACTTGGCCGCAATTCCACGTATGTCCAACTTACAAAGAACATTGCTTACACCACATTCAAATTCCATGATACAGATTGTTACTTTATAAACAAGTACTTATGAATAAAAAACCTTTACAAAACATAAAATGAAATAAAGACAGAAATTTTCAGAGTCGAGTTTACTAAGATCCCATTTTTTATTGTTATAGAATCTTTAACTATTTTCATATTATAATTTTTCAAGTATATTTGAATTCTACGCAGCACTGCTTACTTAATCTTTCCTTTACTTATTTCCTACATTGAAACGGACAAAGTCCGGAGCAGTGATGGCAATTTAAATTATATGAATTAAAGCTCAACCGCAAGGTTTACTTTTGACTGTATATTATGTAGTCAAAATGAATAAGAAAAGTGATTATGTGTCTATAAAAAGCAAATACATCTGATTGGGGAAATTCAATCTCCATTTACATTTATCATTCTAAAAGCTGCCGTGACATTACACGCTGATTAACAGTTTTAAAACAAATTGTAGAAGCACGATCATATACGTAACGTATAAAATTAAGTTATTAATGCTATTTATTTGAGAATATAATACTTTTCAAGATCACAAGTTACATGTTACTCACCGTTAAAACATTTGCTCGCAATAATCAGGATCTGACCAAGTTCAAATGAAAATAGTTCAGCTAATAGTTCTGCTTCGTATACCACCTGTTACAGATAAATTTGAAAAATCACAAAGTATCGTATTCATTCCTTTCAAAAATGATTATATTTCATAGGCAGAATATACTTATTTAAATTATCATTTTTACACAGAATTATTCAGGAGCCGTGAAAACAATTCTAAATACACATTTGTATAATTTTGCAATACTTCACTCTTCGTTGTCACTATTTTAATTCACAATCAGATTAATTTCAAAAATTTAATTATGCATATGCATTTCGTTGGATGAATTATATTTACATTTAATTATTGTACTTTTCTTTCATAAA
This sequence comes from Lasioglossum lativentre, assembly GCA_916610255.1. NCBI lineage: Eukaryota > Metazoa > Arthropoda > Insecta > Hymenoptera > Halictidae > Lasioglossum > Lasioglossum lativentre. The sequence continues at coordinate 17,127 of CAKAJI010000136.1, read as the reverse complement.
CTTTACATTTTAATATAGACATCATCGAAAAAATTTTCCGAGAAAAAACTGTATAACCTAAAATTTATTACATACTCCAAAAACCATCCATTTCAACGCTTCAAATATTAATTGGTCTCAGTACAATTGACAGATCCATCACAAGAATTCCTACACATAGTTTTGACAGTTCAGATCTATCACACATAACACGAAATTATCACAACTTGGCCGCAATTCCACGTATGTCCAACTTACAAAGAACATTGCTTACACCACATTCAAATTCCATGATACAGATTGTTACTTTATAAACAAGTACTTATGAATAAAAAAACCTTTACAAAACATAAAATGAAATAAAGACAGAAATTTTCAGAGTCGAGTTTACTAAGATCCCATTTTTTATTGTTATAGAATCTTTAACTATTTTCATATTATAATTTTTCAAGTATATTTGAATTCTACGCAGCACTGCTTACTTAATCTTTCCTTTACTTATTTCCTACATTGAAACGGACAAAGTCCGGAGCAGTGATGGCAATTTAAATTATATGAATTAAAGCTCAACCGCAAGGTTTACTTTTGACTGTATATTATGTAGTCAAAATGAATAAGAAAAGTGATTATGTGTCTATAAAAAGCAAATACATCTGATTGGGGAAATTCAATCTCCATTTACATTTATCATTCTAAAAGCTGCCGTGACATTACACGCTGATTAACAGTTTTAAAACAAATTGTAGAAGCACGATCATATACGTAACGTATAAAATTAAGTTATTAATGCTATTTATTTGAGAATATAATACTTTTCAAGATCACAAGTTACATGTTACTCACCGTTAAAACATTTGCTCGCAATAATCAGGATCTGACCAAGTTCAAATGAAAATAGTTCAGCTAATAGTTCTGCTTCGTATACCACCTGTTACAGATAAATTTGAAAAATCACAAAGTATCGTATTCATTCCTTTCAAAAATGATTATATTTCATAGGCAGAATATACTTATCTAAATTATCATTTTTACACAGAATTATTCAGGAGCCGTGAAAACAATTCTAAATACACATTTGTATAATTTTGCAATACTTCACTCTTCGTTGTCACTATTTTAATTCACAATCAGATTAATTTCAAAAATTTAATTATGCATGCATTTCGTTGGATGAATTATATTCACATTTAATTATTGTACTTTTCTTTCATAAACTTTACATTTTAATATAGACATCATCGAAAAAATTTTCCGAGAAAAAACTGTATAACCTAAAATTTATTACATACTCCAAAAACCATCCATTTCAACGCTTCAAATATTAATTGGTCTCAGTACAATTGACAGATCCATCACAAGAATTCCTACACATAGTTTTGACAGTTCAGATCTATCACACATAACACGAAATTATCACAACTTGGCCGCAATTCCACGTATGTCCAACTTACAAAGAACATTGCTTACACCACATTCAAATTCCATGATACAGATTGTTACTTTATAAACAAGTACTTATGAATAAAAAACCTTTGCAAAACATAAAATGAAATAAAGACAGAAATTTTCAGAGTCGAGTTTACTAAGATCCCATTTTTTATTGTTATAGAATCTTTAACTATTTTCATATTATAATTTTTCAAGTATATTTGAATTCTACGCAGCACTGCTTACTTAATCTTTCCTTTACTTATTTCCTACATTGAAACGGACAAAGTCCGGAGCAGTGATGGCAATTTAAATTATATGAATTAAAGCTCAACCGCAAGGTTTACTTTTGACTGTATATTATGTAGTCAAAATGAATAAGAAAAGTGATTATGTGTCTATAAAAAGCAAATACATCTGATTGGGGAAATTCAATCTCCATTTACATTTATCATTCTAAAAGCTGCCGTGACATTACACGCTGATTAACAGTTTTAAAACAAATTGTAGAAGCACGATCATATACGTAACGTATAAAATTAAGTTATTAATGCTATTTATTTGAGAATATAATACTTTTCAAGATCACAAGTTACTTGTTACTCACCGTTAAAACATTTGCTCGCAATAATCAGGATCTGACCAAGTTCAAATGAAAATAGTTCAGCTAATAGTTCTGCTTCGTATACCACCTGTTACAGATAAATTTGAAAAATCACAAAGTATCGTATTCATTCCTTTCAAAAATGATTATATTTCATAGGCAGAATATACTTATTTAAATTATCATTTTTACACAGAATTATTCAGGAGCCGTGAAAACAATTCTAAATACACATTTGTATAATTTTGCAATACTTCACTCTTCGTTGTCACTATTTTAATTCACAATCAGATTAATTTCAAAAATTTAATTATGCATATGCATTTCGTTGGATGAATTATATTTACATTTAATTATTGTACTTTTCTTTCATAAACTTTACATTTTAATATAGACATCATCGAAAAAATTTTCCGAGAAAAAACTGTATAACCTAAAATTTATTACATACTCCAAAAACCATCCATTTCAACGCTTCAAATATTAATTGGTCTCAGTACAATTGACAGATCCATCACAAGAATTCCTACACATAGTTTTGACAGTTCAGATCTATCACACATAACACGAAATTATCACAACTTGGCCGCAATTCCACGTATGTCCAACTTACAAAGAACATTGCTTACACCACATTCAAATTCCATGATACAGATTGTTACTTTATAAACAAGTACTTATGAATAAAAAAACCTTTACAAAACATAAAATGAAATAAAGACAGAAATTTTCAGAGTCGAGTTTACTAAGATCCCATTTTTTATTGTTATAGAATCTTTAACTATTTTCATATTATAATTTTTCAAGTATATTTGAATTCTACGCAGCACTGCTTACTTAATCTTTCCTTTACTTATTTCCTACATTGAAACGGACAAAGTCCGGAGCAGTGATGGCAATTTAAATTATATGAATTAAAGCTCAACCGCAAGGTTTACTTTTGACTGTATATTATGTAGTCAAAATGAATAAGAAAAGTGATTATGTGTCTATAAAAAGCAAATACATCTGATTGGGGAAATTCAATCTCCATTTACATTTATCATTCTAAAAGCTGCCGTGACATTACACGCTGATTAACAGTTTTAAAACAAATTGTAGAAGCACGATCATATACGTAACGTATAAAATTAAGTTATTAATGCTATTTATTTGAGAATATAATACTTTTCAAGATCACAAGTTACATGTTACTCACCGTTAAAACATTTGCTCGCAATAATCAGGATCTGACCAAGTTCAAATGAAAATAGTTCAGCTAATAGTTCTGCTTCGTATACCACCTGTTACAGATAAATTTGAAAAATCACAAAGTATCGTATTCATTCCTTTCAAAAATGATTATATTTCATAGGCAGAATATACTTATCTAAATTATCATTTTTACACAGAATTATTCAGGAGCCGTGAAAACAATTCTAAATACACATTTGTATAATTTTGCAATACTTCACTCTTCGTTGTCACTATTTTAATTCACAATCAGATTAATTTCAAAAATTTAATTATGCATGCATTTCGTTGGATGAATTATATTCACATTTAATTATTGTACTTTTCTTTCATAAACTTTACATTTTAATATAGACATCATCGAAAAAATTTTCCGAGAAAAAACTGTATAACCTAAAATTTATTACATACTCCAAAAACCATCCATTTCAATGCTTCAAATATTAATTGGTCTCAGTACAATTGACAGATCCATCACAAGAATTCCTACACATAGTTTTGACAGTTCAGATCTATCACACATAACACGAAATTATCACAACTTGGCCGCAATTCCACGTATGTCCAACTTACAAAGAACATTGCTTACACCACATTCAAATTCCATGATACAGATTGTTACTTTATAAACAAGTACTTATGAATAAAAAACCTTTACAAAACATAAAATGAAATAAAGACAGAAATTTTCAGAGTCGAGTTTACTAAGATCCCATTTTTTATTGTTATAGAATCTTTAACTATTTTCATATTATAATTTTTCAAGTATATTTGAATTCTACGCAGCACTGCTTACTTAATCTTTCCTTTACTTATTTCCTACATTGAAACGGACAAAGTCCGGAGCAGTGATGGCAATTTAAATTATATGAATTAAAGCTCAACCGCAAGGTTTACTTTTGACTGTATATTATGTAGTCAAAATGAATAAGAAAAGTGATTATGTGTCTATAAAAAGCAAATACATCTGATTGGGGAAATTCAATCTCCATTTACATTTATCATTCTAAAAGCTGCCGTGACATTACACGCTGATTAACAGTTTTAAAACAAATTGTAGAAGCACGATCATATACGTAACGTATAAAATTAAGTTATTAATGCTATTTATTTGAGAATATAATACTTTTCAAGATCACAAGTTACATGTTACTCACCGTTAAAACATTTGCTCGCAATAATCAGGATCTGACCAAGTTCAAATGAAAATAGTTCAGCTAATAGTTCTGCTTCGTATACCACCTGTTACAGATAAATTTGAAAAATCACAAAGTATCGTATTCATTCCTTTCAAAAATGATTATATTTCATAGGCAGAATATACTTATTTAAATTATCATTTTTACACAGAATTATTCAGGAGCCGTGAAAACAATTCTAAATACACATTTGTATAATTTTGCAATACTTCACTCTTCGTTGTCACTATTTTAATTCACAATCAGATTAATTTCAAAAATTTAATTATGCATATGCATTTCGTTGGATGAATTATATTTACATTTAATTATTGTACTTTTCTTTCATAAACTTTACATTTTAATATAGACATCATCGAAAAAATTTTCCGAGAAAAAACTGTATAACCTAAAATTTATTACATACTCCAAAAACCATCCATTTCAACGCTTCAAATATTAATTGGTCTCAGTACAATTGACAGATCCATCACAAGAATTCCTACACATAGTTTTGACAGTTCAGATCTATCACACATAACACGAAATTATCACAACTTGGCCGCAATTCCACGTATGTCCAACTTACAAAGAACATTGCTTACACCACATTCAAATTCCATGATACAGATTGTTACTTTATAAACAAGTACTTATGAATAAAAAACCTTTGCAAAACATAAAATGAAATAAAGACAGAAATTTTCAGAGTCGAGTTTACTAAGATCCCATTTTTTATTGTTATAGAATCTTTAACTATTTTCATATTATAATTTTTCAAGTATATTTGAATTCTACGCAGCACTGCTTACTTAATCTTTCCTTTACTTATTTCCTACATTGAAACGGACAAAGTCCGGAGCAGTGATGGCAATTTAAATTATATGAATTAAAGCTCAACCGCAAGGTTTACTTTTGACTGTATATTATGTAGTCAAAATGAATAAGAAAAGTGATTATGTGTCTATAAAAAGCAAATACATCTGATTGGGGAAATTCAATCTCCATTTACATTTATCATTCTAAAAGCTGCCGTGACATTACACGCTGATTAATAGTTTTAAAACAAATTGTAGAAGCACGATCATATACGTAACGTATAAAATTAAGTTATTAATGCTATTTATTTGAGAATATAATACTTTTCAAGATCACAAGTTACTTGTTACTCACCGTTAAAACATTTGCTCGCAATAATCAGGATCTGACCAAGTTCAAATGAAAATAGTTCAGCTAATAGTTCTGCTTCGTATACCACCTGTTACAGATAAATTTGAAAAATCACAAAGTATCGTATTCATTCCTTTCAAAAATGATTATATTTCATAGGCAGAATATACTTATCTAAATTATCATTTTTACACAGAATTATTCAGGAGCCGTGAAAACAATTCTAAATACACATTTGTATAATTTTGCAATACTTCACTCTTCGTTGTCACTATTTTAATTCACAATCAGATTAATTTCAAAAATTTAATTATGCATGCATTTCGTTGGATGAATTATATTCACATTTAATTATTGTACTTTTCTTTCATAAACTTTACATTTTAATATAGACATCATCGAAAAAATTTTCCGAGAAAAAACTGTATAACCTAAAATTTATTACATACTCCAAAAACCATCCATTTCAATGCTTCAAATATTAATTGGTCTCAGTACAATTGACAGATCCATCACAAGAATTCCTACACATAGTTTTGACAGTTCAGATCTATCACACATAACACGAAATTATCACAACTTGGCCGCAATTCCACGTATGTCCAACTTACAAAGAACATTGCTTACACCACATTCAAATTCCATGATACAGATTGTTACTTTATAAACAAGTACTTATGAATAAAAAACCTTTGCAAAACATAAAATGAAATAAAGACAGAAATTTTCAGAGTCGAGTTTACTAAGATCCCATTTTTTATTGTTATAGAATCTTTAACTATTTTCATATTATAATTTTTCAAGTATATTTGAATTCTACGCAGCACTGCTTACTTAATCTTTCCTTTACTTATTTCCTACATTGAAACGGACAAAGTCCGGAGCAGTGATGGCAATTTAAATTATATGAATTAAAGCTCAACCGCAAGGTTTACTTTTGACTGTATATTATGTAGTCAAAATGAATAAGAAAAGTGATTATGTGTCTATAAAAAGCAAATACATCTGATTGGGGAAATTCAATCTCCATTTACATTTATCATTCTAAAAGCTGCCGTGACATTACACGCTGATTAACAGTTTTAAAACAAATTGTAGAAGCACGATCATATACGTAACGTATAAAATTAAGTTATTAATGCTATTTATTTGAGAATATAATACTTTTCAAGATCACAAGTTACATGTTACTCACCGTTAAAACATTTGCTCGCAATAATCAGGATCTGACCAAGTTCAAATGAAAATAGTTCAGCTAATAGTTCTGCTTCGTATACCACCTGTTACAGATAAATTTGAAAAATCACAAAGTATCGTATTCATTCCTTTCAAAAATGATTATATTTCATAGGCAGAATATACTTATCTAAATTATCATTTTTACACAGAATTATTCAGGAGCCGTGAAAACAATTCTAAATACACATTTGTATAATTTTGCAATACTTCACTCTTCGTTGTCACTATTTTAATTCACAATCAGATTAATTTCAAAAATTTAATTATGCATGCATTTCGTTGGATGAATTATATTCACATTTAATTATTGTACTTTTCTTTCATAAACTTTACATTTTAATATAGACATCATCGAAAAAATTTTCCGAGAAAAAACTGTATAACCTAAAATTTATTACATACTCCAAAAACCATCCATTTCAATGCTTCAAATATTAATTGGTCTCAGTACAATTGACAGATCCATCACAAGAATTCCTACACATAGTTTTGACAGTTCAGATCTATCACACATAACACGAAATTATCACAACTTGGCCGCAATTCCACGTATGTCCAACTTACAAAGAACATTGCTTACACCACATTCAAATTCCATGATACAGATTGTTACTTTATAAACAAGTACTTATGAATAAAAAACCTTTGCAAAACATAAAATGAAATAAAGACAGAAATTTTCAGAGTCGAGTTTACTAAGATCCCATTTTTTATTGTTATAGAATCTTTAACTATTTTCATATTATAATTTTTCAAGTATATTTGAATTCTACGCAGCACTGCTTACTTAATCTTTCCTTTACTTATTTCCTACATTGAAACGGACAAAGTCCGGAGCAGTGATGGCAATTTAAATTATATGAATTAAAGCTCAACCGCAAGGTTTACTTTTGACTGTATATTATGTAGTCAAAATGAATAAGAAAAGTGATTATGTGTCTATAAAAAGCAAATACATCTGATTGGGGAAATTCAATCTCCATTTACATTTATCATTCTAAAAGCTGCCGTGACATTACACGCTGATTAACAGTTTTAAAACAAATTGTAGAAGCACGATCATATACGTAACGTATAAAATTAAGTTATTAATGCTATTTATTTGAGAATATAATACTTTTCAAGATCACAAGTTACATGTTACTCACCGTTAAAACATTTGCTCGCAATAATCAGGATCTGACCAAGTTCAAATGAAAATAGTTCAGCTAATAGTTCTGCTTCGTATACCACCTGTTACAGATAAATTTGAAAAATCACAAAGTATCGTATTCATTCCTTTCAAAAATGATTATATTTCATAGGCAGAATATACTTATCTAAATTATCATTTTTACACAGAATTATTCAGGAGCCGTGAAAACAATTCTAAATACACATTTGTATAATTTTGCAATACTTCACTCTTCGTTGTCACTATTTTAATTCACAATCAGATTAATTTCAAAAATTTAATTATGCATGCATTTCGTTGGATGAATTATATTCACATTTAATTATTGTACTTTTCTTTCATAAACTTTACATTTTAATATAGACATCATCGAAAAAATTTTCCGAGAAAAAACTGTATAACCTAAAATTTATTACATACTCCAAAAACCATCCATTTCAATGCTTCAAATATTAATTGGTCTCAGTACAATTGACAGATCCATCACAAGAATTCCTACACATAGTTTTGACAGTTCAGATCTATCACACATAACACGAAATTATCACAACTTGGCCGCAATTCCACGTATGTCCAACTTACAAAGAACATTGCTTACACCACATTCAAATTCCATGATACAGATTGTTACTTTATAAACAAGTACTTATGAATAAAAAACCTTTACAAAACATAAAATGAAATAAAGACAGAAATTTTCAGAGTCGAGTTTACTAAGATCCCATTTTTTATTGTTATAGAATCTTTAACTATTTTCATATTATAATTTTTCAAGTATATTTGAATTCTACGCAGCACTGCTTACTTAATCTTTCCTTTACTTATTTCCTACATTGAAACGGACAAAGTCCGGAGCAGTGATGGCAATTTAAATTATATGAATTAAAGCTCAACCGCAAGGTTTACTTTTGACTGTATATTATGTAGTCAAAATGAATAAGAAAAGTGATTATGTGTCTATAAAAAGCAAATACATCTGATTGGGGAAATTCAATCTCCATTTACATTTATCATTCTAAAAGCTGCCGTGACATTACACGCTGATTAACAGTTTTAAAACAAATTGTAGAAGCACGATCATATACGTAACGTATAAAATTAAGTTATTAATGCTATTTATTTGAGAATATAATACTTTTCAAGATCACAAGTTACATGTTACTCACCGTTAAAACATTTGCTCGCAATAATCAGGATCTGACCAAGTTCAAATGAAAATAGTTCAGCTAATAGTTCTGCTTCGTATACCACCTGTTACAGATAAATTTGAAAAATCACAAAGTATCGTATTCATTCCTTTCAAAAATGATTATATTTCATAGGCAGAATATACTTATTTAAATTATCATTTTTACACAGAATTATTCAGGAGCCGTGAAAACAATTCTAAATACACATTTGTATAATTTTGCAATACTTCACTCTTCGTTGTCACTATTTTAATTCACAATCAGATTAATTTCAAAAATTTAATTATGCATATGCATTTCGTTGGATGAATTATATTTACATTTAATTATTGTACTTTTCTTTCATAAACTTTACATTTTAATATAGACATCATCGAAAAAATTTTCCGAGAAAAAACTGTATAACCTAAAATTTATTACATACTCCAAAAACCATCCATTTCAACGCTTCAAATATTAATTGGTCTCAGTACAATTGACAGATCCATCACAAGAATTCCTACACATAGTTTTGACAGTTCAGATCTATCACACATAACACGAAATTATCACAACTTGGCCGCAATTCCACGTATGTCCAACTTACAAAGAACATTGCTTACACCACATTCAAATTCCATGATACAGATTGTTACTTTATAAACAAGTACTTATGAATAAAAAAACCTTTACAAAACATAAAATGAAATAAAGACAGAAATTTTCAGAGTCGAGTTTACTAAGATCCCATTTTTTATTGTTATAGAATCTTTAACTATTTTCATATTATAATTTTTCAAGTATATTTGAATTCTACGCAGCACTGCTTACTTAATCTTTCCTTTACTTATTTCCTACATTGAAACGGACAAAGTCCTGAGCAGTGATGGCAATTTAAATTATATGAATTAAAGCTCAACCGCAAGGTTTACTTTTGACTGTATATTATGTAGTCAAAATGAATAAGAAAAGTGATTATGTGTCTATAAAAAGCAAATACATCTGATTGGGGAAATTCAATCTCCATTTACATTTATCATTCTAAAAGCTGCCGTGACATTACACGCTGATTAACAGTTTTAAAACAAATTGTAGAAGCACGATCATATACGTAACGTATAAAATTAAGTTATTAATGCTATTTATTTGAGAATATAATACTTTTCAAGATCACAAGTTACTTGTTACTCACCGTTAAAACATTTGCTCGCAATAATCAGGATCTGACCAAGTTCAAATGAAAATAGTTCAGCTAATAGTTCTGCTTCGTATACCACCTGTTAGAGATAAATTTGAAAAATCACAAAGTATCGTATTCATTCCTTTCAAAAATGATTATATTTCATAGGCAGAATATACTTATCTAAATTATCATTTTTACACAGAATTATTCAGGAGCCGTGAAAACAATTCTACACATTTGTATAATTCTGCAATACTTCACTCTTCGTTGTCACTATTTTAATTCACAATCAGATTAATTTCAAAAATTTAATTATGCATGCATTTCGTTGGATGAATTATATTCACATTTAATTATTGTACTTTTCTTTCATAAACTTTACATTTTAATATAGACATCATCGAAAAAATTTTCCGAGAAAAAACTGTATAACCTAAAATTTATTACATACTCCAAAAACCATCCATTTCAATGCTTCAAATATTAATTGGTCTCAGTACAATTGACAGATCCATCACAAGAATTCCTACACATAGTTTTGACAGTTCAGATCTATCACACATAACACGAAATTATCACAACTTGGCCGCAATTCCACGTATGTCCAACTTACAAAGAACATTGCTTACACCACATTCAAATTCCATGATACAGATTGTTACTTTATAAACAAGTACTTATGAATAAAAAACCTTTACAAAACATAAAATGAAATAAAGACAGAAATTTTCAGAGTCGAGTTTACTAAGATCCCATTTTTTATTGTTATAGAATCTTTAACTATTTTCATATTATAATTTTTCAAGTATATTTGAATTCTACGCAGCACTGCTTACTTAATCTTTCCTTTACTTATTTCCTACATTGAAACGGACAAAGTCCGGAGCAGTGATGGCAATTTAAATTATATGAATTAAAGCTCAACCGCAAGGTTTACTTTTGACTGTATATTATGTAGTCAAAATGAATAAGAAAAGTGATTATGTGTCTATAAAAAGCAAATACATCTGATTGGGGAAATTCAATCTCCATTTACATTTATCATTCTAAAAGCTGCCGTGACATTACACGCTGATTAACAGTTTTAAAACAAATTGTAGAAGCACGATCATATACGTAACGTATAAAATTAAGTTATTAATGCTATTTATTTGAGAATATAATACTTTTCAAGATCACAAGTTACATGTTACTCACCGTTAAAACATTTGCTCGCAATAATCAGGATCTGACCAAGTTCAAATGAAAATAGTTCAGCTAATAGTTCTGCTTCGTATACCACCTGTTACAGATAAATTTGAAAAATCACAAAGTATCGTATTCATTCCTTTCAAAAATGATTATATTTCATAGGCAGAATATACTTATTTAAATTATCATTTTTACACAGAATTATTCAGGAGCCGTGAAAACAATTCTAAATACACATTTGTATAATTTTGCAATACTTCACTCTTCGTTGTCACTATTTTAATTCACAATCAGATTAATTTCAAAAATTTAATTATGCATATGCATTTCGTTGGATGAATTATATTTACATTTAATTATTGTACTTTTCTTTCATAAACTTTACATTTTAATATAGACATCATCGAAAAAATTTTCCGAGAAAAAACTGTATAACCTAAAATTTATTACATACTCCAAAAACCATCCATTTCAACGCTTCAAATATTAATTGGTCTCAGTACAATTGACAGATCCATCACAAGAATTCCTACACATAGTTTTGACAGTTCAGATCTATCACACATAACACGAAATTATCACAACTTGGCCGCAATTCCACGTATGTCCAACTTACAAAGAACATTGCTTACACCACATTCAAATTCCATGATACAGATTGTTACTTTATAAACAAGTACTTATGAATAAAAAAACCTTTACAAAACATAAAATGAAATAAAGACAGAAATTTTCAGAGTCGAGTTTACTAAGATCCCATTTTTTATTGTTATAGAATCTTTAACTATTTTCATATTATAATTTTTCAAGTATATTTGAATTCTACGCAGCACTGCTTACTTAATCTTTCCTTTACTTATTTCCTACATTGAAACGGACAAAGTCCTGAGCAGTGATGGCAATTTAAATTATATGAATTAAAGCTCAACCGCAAGGTTTACTTTTGACTGTATATTATGTAGTCAAAATGAATAAGAAAAGTGATTATGTGTCTATAAAAAGCAAATACATCTGATTGGGGAAATTCAATCTCCATTTACATTTATCATTCTAAAAGCTGCCGTGACATTACACGCTGATTAACAGTTTTAAAACAAATTGTAGAAGCACGATCATATACGTAACGTATAAAATTAAGTTATTAATGCTATTTATTTGAGAATATAATACTTTTCAAGATCACAAGTTACTTGTTACTCACCGTTAAAACATTTGCTCGCAATAATCAGGATCTGACCAAGTTCAAATGAAAATAGTTCAGCTAATAGTTCTGCTTCGTATACCACCTGTTACAGATAAATTTGAAAAATCACAAAGTATCGTATTCATTCCTTTCAAAAATGATTATATTTCATAGGCAGAATATACTTATCTAAATTATCATTTTTACACAGAATTATTCAGGAGCCGTGAAAACAATTCTAAATACACATTTGTATAATTTTGCAATACTTCACTCTTCGTTGTCACTATTTTAATTCACAATCAGATTAATTTCAAAAATTTAATTATGCATGCATTTCGTTGGATGAATTATATTCACATTTAATTATTGTACTTTTCTTTCATAAACTTTACATTTTAATATAGACATCATCGAAAAAATTTTCCGAGAAAAAACTGTATAACCTAAAATTTATTACATACTCCAAAAACCATCCATTTCAATGCTTCAAATATTAATTGGTCTCAGTACAATTGACAGATCCATCACAAGAATTCCTACACATAGTTTTGACAGTTCAGATCTATCACACATAACACGAAATTATCACAACTTGGCCGCAATTCCACGTATGTCCAACTTACAAAGAACATTGCTTACACCACATTCAAATTCCATGATACAGATTGTTACTTTATAAACAAGTACTTATGAATAAAAAACCTTTACAAAACATAAAATGAAATAAAGACAGAAATTTTCAGAGTCGAGTTTACTAAGATCCCATTTTTTATTGTTATAGAATCTTTAACTATTTTCATATTATAATTTTTCAAGTATATTTGAATTCTACGCAGCACTGCTTACTTAATCTTTCCTTTACTTATTTCCTACATTGAAACGGACAAAGTCCGGAGCAGTGATGGCAATTTAAATTATATGAATTAAAGCTCAACCGCAAGGTTTACTTTTGACTGTATATTATGTAGTCAAAATGAATAAGAAAAGTGATTATGTGTCTATAAAAAGCAAATACATCTGATTGGGGAAATTCAATCTCCATTTACATTTATCATTCTAAAAGCTGCCGTGACATTACACGCTGATTAACAGTTTTAAAACAAATTGTAGAAGCACGATCATATACGTAACGTATAAAATTAAGTTATTAATGCTATTTATTTGAGAATATAATACTTTTCAAGATCACAAGTTACATGTTACTCACCGTTAAAACATTTGCTCGCAATAATCAGGATCTGACCAAGTTCAAATGAAAATAGTTCAGCTAATAGTTCTGCTTCGTATACCACCTGTTACAGATAAATTTGAAAAATCACAAAGTATCGTATTCATTCCTTTCAAAAATGATTATATTTCATAGGCAGAATATACTTATTTAAATTATCATTTTTACACAGAATTATTCAGGAGCCGTGAAAACAATTCTAAATACACATTTGTATAATTTTGCAATACTTCACTCTTCGTTGTCACTATTTTAATTCACAATCAGATTAATTTCAAAAATTTAATTATGCATATGCATTTCGTTGGATGAATTATATTTACATTTAATTATTGTACTTTTCTTTCATAAACTTTACATTTTAATATAGACATCATCGAAAAAATTTTCCGAGAAAAAACTGTATAACCTAAAATTTATTACATACTCCAAAAACCATCCATTTCAACGCTTCAAATATTAATTGGTCTCAGTACAATTGACAGATCCATCACAAGAATTCCTACACATAGTTTTGACAGTTCAGATCTATCACACATAACACGAAATTATCACAACTTGGCCGCAATTCCACGTATGTCCAACTTACAAAGAACATTGCTTACACCACATTCAAATTCCATGATACAGATTGTTACTTTATAAACAAGTACTTATGAATAAAAAAACCTTTACAAAACATAAAATGAAATAAAGACAGAAATTTTCAGAGTCGAGTTTACTAAGATCCCATTTTTTATTGTTATAGAATCTTTAACTATTTTCATATTATAATTTTTCAAGTATATTTGAATTCTACGCAGCACTGCTTACTTAATCTTTCCTTTACTTATTTCCTACATTGAAACGGACAAAGTCCGGAGCAGTGATGGCAATTTAAATTATATGAATTAAAGCTCAACCGCAAGGTTTACTTTTGACTGTATATTATGTAGTCAAAATGAATAAGAAAAGTGATTATGTGTCTATAAAAAGCAAATACATCTGATTGGGGAAATTCAATCTCCATTTACATTTATCATTCTAAAAGCTGCCGTGACATTACACGCTGATTAACAGTTTTAAAACAAATTGTAGAAGCACGATCATATACGTAACGTATAAAATTAAGTTATTAATGCTATTTATTTGAGAATATAATACTTTTCAAGATCACAAGTTACATGTTACTCACCGTTAAAACATTTGCTCGCAATAATCAGGATCTGACCAAGTTCAAATGAAAATAGTTCAGCTAATAGTTCTGCTTCGTATACCACCTGTTACAGATAAATTTGAAAAATCACAAAGTATCGTATTCATTCCTTTCAAAAATGATTATATTTCATAGGCAGAATATACTTATCTAAATTATCATTTTTACACAGAATTATTCAGGAGCCGTGAAAACAATTCTAAATACACATTTGTATAATTTTGCAATACTTCACTCTTCGTTGTCACTATTTTAATTCACAATCAGATTAATTTCAAAAATTTAATTATGCATGCATTTCGTTGGATGAATTATATTCACATTTAATTATTGTACTTTTCTTTCATAAACTTTACATTTTAATATAGACATCATCGAAAAAATTTTCCGAGAAAAAACTGTATAACCTAAAATTTATTACATACTCCAAAAACCATCCATTTCAATGCTTCAAATATTAATTGGTCTCAGTACAATTGACAGATCCATCACAAGAATTCCTACACATAGTTTTGACAGTTCAGATCTATCACACATAACACGAAATTATCACAACTTGGCCGCAATTCCACGTATGTCCAACTTACAAAGAACATTGCTTACACCACATTCAAATTCCATGATACAGATTGTTACTTTATAAACAAGTACTTATGAATAAAAAACCTTTACAAAACATAAAATGAAATAAAGACAGAAATTTTCAGAGTCGAGTTTAATAAGATCCCATTTTTTATTGTTATAGAATCTTTAACTATTTTCATATTATAATTTTTCAAGTATATTTGAATTCTACGCAGCACTGCTTACTTAATCTTTCCTTTACTTATTTCCTACATTGAAACGGACAAAGTCCGGAGCAGTGATGGCAATTTAAATTATATGAATTAAAGCTCAACCGCAAGGTTTACTTTTGACTGTATATTATGTAGTCAAAATGAATAAGAAAAGTGATTATGTGTCTATAAAAAGCAAATACATCTGATTGGGGAAATTCAATCTCCATTTACATTTATCATTCTAAAAGCTGCCGTGACATTACACGCTGATTAACAGTTTTAAAACAAATTGTAGAAGCACGATCATATACGTAACGTATAAAATTAAGTTATTAATGCTATTTATTTGAGAATATAATACTTTTCAAGATCACAAGTTACATGTTACTCACCGTTAAAACATTTGCTCGCAATAATCAGGATCTGACCAAGTTCAAATGAAAATAGTTCAGCTAATAGTTCTGCTTCGTATACCACCTGTTACAGATAAATTTGAAAAATCACAAAGTATCGTATTCATTCCTTTCAAAAATGATTATATTTCATAGGCAGAATATACTTATCTAAATTATCATTTTTACACAGAATTATTCAGGAGCCGTGAAAACAATTCTAAATACACATTTGTATAATTTTGCAATACTTCACTCTTCGTTGTCACTATTTTAATTCACAATCAGATTAATTTCAAAAATTTAATTATGCATATGCATTTCGTTGGATGAATTATATTTACATTTAATTATTGTACTTTTCTTTCATAAACTTTACATTTTAATATAGACATCATCGAAAAAATTTTCCGAGAAAAAACTGTATAACCTAAAATTTATTACATACTCCAAAAACCATCCATTTCAACGCTTCAAATATTAATTGGTCTCAGTACAATTGACAGATCCATCACAAGAATTCCTACACATAGTTTTGACAGTTCAGATCTATCACACATAACACGAAATTATCACAACTTGGCCGCAATTCCACGTATGTCCAACTTACAAAGAACATTGCTTACACCACATTCAAATTCCATGATACAGATTGTTACTTTATAAACAAGTACTTATGAATAAAAAAACCTTTACAAAACATAAAATGAAATAAAGACAGAAATTTTCAGAGTCGAGTTTACTAAGATCCCATTTTTTATTGTTATAGAATCTTTAACTATTTTCATATTATAATTTT